>OU860787.2:7894585-8172085 GCA_917862395.2 Heliconius sara | reverse complement strand
CGGCTCGGTGCGTGTGATCGTACAGCATCCGGAGACCGTTGGTCATGGACCGCAACTGTTCCAAACCTTCACTGTTCACCAGAGTCCTATTACAAAGGTAGGATATTAGATGAAATTAATATGTTTATTTATGTTTCCAAATTATAATTGCAGTACATTCCACCCAATTTCTTCAGCTTTATAAGTTTAGCGTATAGAAAACACAGTAGATTTAGGTGGAAAGGAGGGAATGGATTTTTTAAAAATAAGAACAGAGTGTCGTAGCATTAGGTTCTTAGGTTCCCTCTGCCTACCCTGCTATGTTGTGTAGGATGCAGCGAAGTTAAAACAAAATAGAAAACGATTACCTATTTAGGATATTCGTTTTTTTTTCAGGTATCTCTTTCGGAAAATTATTTAATATCTGTATGCAGTGAATACAACCACGTCAGGTCGTGGAGGGTGACTCGTTTCAGAGGTATGATATCCACTCAGCCGGGAACCACGCCGAAGGCAGCTTTCAAAGTGTTGGCCCTAGAAGCTCCTACTGCTCAAGCGCATAATGATTGTGGTAAGTTATGATTTTTTGTTCTTTATGATATTTTTTTAGCTTCACGCTGTATAATATACAGCATATAGTAAAGTCCTATATGTATAGTAGGGTAGTTAGAGGGAACTTAGTATAAAAACGGAGTGTCTTTATATCTGTTTCCTTTGGACATTGCCTGTTGTGTCGAAATGAAATGCCACGAAATTAAAAGTAAAATAATTCCTTCGAGTTGGAATCGAGTCTGGAATCGAGTCTTACAACCGCGACAGCCTTTATTTTCTCAAAATATATATATAATAAATTATTTATTTAAAAAAATATATAATAAATTATTTATTATCAGGTCCATATGGAGAACAAGATGAAGAGCAAATATTTATCCAAAAAGTTGTACCTGATACGGATACATTGTATGTACGTCTTGCATCCAATGGAAAAAGGTATTACAATTTTTTTTATATTTTATATTATATACATCAATATCCACAAATTTTGTTTTAATTTGGTCTTATATTACTTGTCGGCCGTGTGATCCCGGCCTAGAATAGGATCATCCTGGTACTAGTGGTGTCGTAAGAGGCGACTGAAGTACGTATGGTAGAGTCACGTCGCCAGCAATGGCAACACGCATGGGCAGACTTGACCGGATCATTACCACCCCCGGCATTTAAAACCGGCGTGAAGTAGTGGGTTTATGCCACTGCGTTTCGCATCAGGTAATGCCGGGCCCCGGCGCCCAACCCGTCTTAAAGGCCGGCAACGCACCTGTAGCTCCTCTGGGGTTGCACGGGGTCGTGGGCGGCGGTAACCACGGCCTCGCACGCTCGTTTGCCTTGTCTTTTCCATAAAAAAAAATACATTACTTATAAAACATTTTTATCTTTTAAATTTCATAAATTCACGTTATTTATAAAAATATTGAACAAATTATTGAATTGTTCAAACTTATTGACCAAAGCATTAAATAAAACTCTTAATATAATTCACTATTATATATTTTTTAAATTTTATTTCACACCAACGACGGAAAAATATTTTAAAAAATTTATAAATATTTGAACCTGCTACTTTTGCAAACCATTTAAGTTGTTTATTATAATACGTCGCTAGGGTCTGCACAATCCGTTCAGTGGACGGTTCAGCAGTATCCTGTTTCATGGTGGCCGAGTGCGAAGGAGCCCTCCGTCCGCGGCGACTGCTGCTGTGCGGGCACCGCTCCGGAGCTGCTCAGATGTGGGACCTAACAGCTCCTATTGATAAAGCTGCCAAGCCTCCAAACGTGGCCAATGGCAGCGACCCTATTGATAAGGCTAAGTTAGCTGGAAATGGTAGTGGTGAGTTTTTTGTTAATGATCTGTGCATTACGGTCGATGAGTTACAACCACCCTGAAGAAGATAATCAGAAGTTATACAAAAAATCTAAAATCAATCTGCGCAGCCATTTACAGCTAAATTCAGAGCGGCCACGACTCGTATTCGACTGTACTGTACTGGTACTGTGCGGACACCAATCCTGCGATATCCAAATGTGAATCCTAAGAGCTCCTATTAATAAACCTGCCAATCCTGTGCCTGTAACGTGCCCAATGGCAACGAGTTCATTTCCTAAGTTAGATGATAGTGGCAGTGGTGAGTTTTTAATGTGTACGTACCTCAACTGGCACCGACATATGGTCCCCAGGCGAAGGCGAGGACTCCCCCGTGCCGGAGGGCGGGCCGTCCGCCGACGAGCTGGTGCGGCTGCTGTCGGCCTGCGACCTGCGCGCCGCGCCCGCGCCGCCCGCGCCGCACCACTCGCCCAGCCGCCTGCCGTGATGCTGCGCGCTGCTCGGGAGTATTGTATACTCGAAAACAAACGATGGTGTATAGATCATTGCTTATCGTAGAGACATTATTGTGTGGGTTGATTGCGATTTTAGGTTTTTTTACTATTGATTTTAAGACAGTTCATGAATATGTAAAATTTTCAGTAGTGCTTTTACCAGTAGGCTGACTAGGCAAATTTAAGAAATACATTCTCTTCAAAGAAACATATCTTAAAGACCATTATCATATAGACATTTTTTATTGCCTGAAAACAGTAAAACATCATTTAATATCAACCTTGACCCAAGAAAAGTTAAATGCTTTATACACTTTGTGCATTAAGTCGATATGACGAAATAGCATATAAATTGAAAATGTTTAAGTTTACCATTGAAAATAAGCATTAACAAATAAAGCATCTAGCTTTTGTGCTTCTCATCTTTTAAGAATAATAATATTTTGTTCGTCATTAGACTCATTTAAATACAAAAGTGAGTTTTCATGTAAACTTCAATTCTATAGCAAAGTTATTATATCTGTAAAATATAGGACTTTAAGTATAGTTTTTTAATTGGTCAATGTGCGCGAGTTATTGTTACTTCGACATCGCTTTAAAAATTAAAGAAATTTGATAAATTATAGTGGTCAATGAATTGAAGATAATTGAGTAATGTACACCATACAGAAATTTTAGAACTGTTTTAATTTTTTATTTAAAACAGAAAAATAAATCCTAGCAAATTCAACTTTTTTGCCATTGGCTTTTAATCTAACATGAGTGATCAGCTAACTCAATATAGATTAAAAACCAATATTGTACCTAATGAATTTTTGTCATCTTCATTCATCGTCATCAATCATTTTGTGAAAATGTAAATTAAAAATACAATGATAATTCTATTGAAATGATATTATTAATATCGATATGAGATTTTAAAAAATCCCTATCTTAACTTACTTGTGTTCAAAATAAGTATCTTTTAAATGGTACACGAGTGGTCCAAAAATCATCTTATACTCAGTTCTCGCTCAATTTTAAGTATTTTACTTATAAATATTGTTAAAAATGATCTGATACAAAAGTATTTATTGTTTTATTTATGAATGCATCAAATAATATTAATATCAATATAATCTTTTTCCTGGTGGCACTTTTTAAAATTTATATTGAAGAAGAAGGTGTTACTATATTTCACATCTTTTTGTATTTTTAAATAAGAATTTGCTCAAAATGAAATTATTATTTTTTTCCTTATTATTGAAACATAAAAAAAATACATTTATGAAATCTCTCGTAAATATATATTTTTAATAAGACTGATATCGTTTACGAGCTCATTCAGAGATTAAAAACATTATAATTTTGAATGATATCGGTTTCAAACTATATGTACCTAGTTATGACTGAAAGTAGTTTTAGATTTAGTAGTTACATATACATAGTATACATATAGATAGTAAATTATTTTTGTTATGTAAATCGGTGTTGCATATATATAAAAATGTATTAATATTGTACTAGGTTTAGGACTTAAATTGTTGCCCGCATCAAAAAATTTCTTTTAATATTAAAAAATATATAAGAATGTTAAGAATAGGTAAATATTACTAATGACGATATCGATGTGTTGTATATTGGTTGTTAGTTGACAAAAAACTTTTGTATGATCTTGTAATTTCATTTTGATCGAAATGGTTACGTTATAAAAAATTATTTATAAAAGATCTAGTCAACAAATACAGCCAATATGGGTAAAAATACATATTTACGTGTTTAGGGTAAAATAAATATACATACTATGAAATCATGATACTATCCATTAACGTTCTAAATATAAATTTATATCAATTTTGTTGTATTGTAGACGTTTAAGCTATGTGTGTCTTAACTTTGTAATATGAAGAGTATATGTGAATCAAAAATAAAATATATATTTGTGACATATTGTGTACCGTTTTTTTTCAGCTTCACGCTGTATTCCGCATACAGCAAGGAGCCTAGTGTTAAAACACTCCATTTCTCACTTTACGCCGAATTTTCGAGGCATTATTTGTTGAGTGGCGGAACTTAAAGCCGCACTTTTACCTCAGTACCAGAGCGAAGAATTAAAGTCGAACCCACAACCGTCGCGTTACAGTCACGCGCTTATACCTCTACAACACAAAGGGCTCAATTATTATTGTGTTCTTTGTTGTCTATAATAAAAAAATATATATATGTATTAAAAATTTATTGACTGAAAATGCTTACAAAAATATCAGTATAAAATTATTGTTTAAACAAGGTTATTTCTTATAGAGGTATTTGAATACGAACGCGAAAGAATTGCTTAATTTAAATATTGATAAGAATTAATTAATTTAAATACTAAAAATATAGAACGACTAAAATACTACAACTTTTCTAAAGACGCTAAATAGTACTTCAAGAAACGGACATATGAATCATATACTTAGAATCTAGATGAAATTAAAATGGAGGTTCCATCCAGACCGTCATTTGGAAAATAAAATAAAATATGTTTTCCTAATGATGTAATTTTCAAACAAATAATACTAAATGATAATAGAGTTAAATACTTATTTAAAAAACGTATAAAAGTTTTAACGTAGCGGGACTCCACCCCCGCGCCTCCTGGAAACGGACCAGGCGCTCTGTCACCATAAGTATCTAAATTCTAAGTTAAAATTTTTATACGTTTTCTAAATAAATATTTTTCTCTCCTACTTTAAAAAATGTTTAAAAAGGATAATAGAATTATTATAACATATATACTATATAGTATTTGAAAATTAAATACCACTTAATTAAGTAACAATAAACACCGCAAAAACTATATAAAGTATACACTTTATAATAATTTAAATTATTATATAATAATTTGTGCAAAATGACGTTTTGTGCGATTAATAGAAGTGACCCTTATTTTTATTACTAAAAAAGCTAAATTTTTATATTATTAATTAATAGGACTTTTTAATCTTAACCTAGGTGACTAAAAATTCGTATCGCCAAATGATAATGTACGAAAATACTTAGGTTATCCTATAATTTTTTATATATACATGAATTGACTAGTCAGGCAAAACACTATAATTAACAAATTGTACAGTACGATCGACGAGTCGTGGTAGGCCTGAACTTATGCTTTCTATAAGCACTTTGTATACTCAGGAATCAAAAGTTAAGTAATCAAAAGTTAAAAATCAACAGCTAACTACAGGGCGCCCACGACTGATGACGCGTACGAATGTGACATCATCACATCATATATTGGCTTACATCACAAAATATGATAGTAAATCAGTACCATATTGACCAGTTTATCAAAACCATATTAGCCATAGGTGAATATTTTCTTTCCTTTTTCAAAATGACTTCAATATTGAAATGGTTGCTTAGTTATTATTTGATCGAATTGGTGACTAGACGTTCTGCTCTGAATTGGGAAATATTAAAAAGCTTAAACGCTAAGGATAGATCACGATGCCGAACACCAACTTTGGAAGACTCACTTCAAAACCTCTTATACTTCCATACATATAATACATATAGTATTTGACATATAACAATGTACTATCACGGACAGCACAGAACTGTTCAACAGTTTAGTTTGCCAGAATTGTACTTTTGCGCGTTGTAAGCGGATTTTCAAGATGGAATTCGGCTTCGCGGGTCAGGTAAAATCCCACCATAACACCAGGTCAAGACAAAAATAAAGTGAGACACGCAAAGAATTGCCATCGCTGAAATCGGTTTATATTATTATTTGATTTAGCTATTCAAGACAAATTCTGTGATATTAATGTCATGTGCGCTTTTACAAATTATTATTAATATATTCTACATATTCCTCATGCACATGTAAATTTGAATATAACAAAAATTTTAGATATTGTCAGTTTATGAATATAACTCATAGTCTCTATAAATTTATGATGATGATGAACTCTAGGATATTTGTATACTCTATAGAATTATGCATAAGCCTATGTAATATAGTACTATGTATTTTATTTTATTGATGATATATATAGTACAAAATGTCCAAAAAAATCATACAGTTTTTCTACAGACAGTATTTTTTCTGTATATTAACAATCTTCCCTTCTCTTTGGAGAAGGCACATGTGTTTATTTGAAATAAATGATGATAATCAATTCATATTAGATTATCTTTGATTACTTATTATTAATATAAGATAATTTATTAAATTTCCTTATATATTTATATTACAGTTCATCAGAGAGACATGATGTTAATATAATAATATTAGTTTATACATTGCAACTTGCAAATTACAAACCAAAGAGGAGGCATTTTTATTGCTTTACAATTTTTACCTGTTATGGCACACAATAGAAACTATATGCTATTACAAAGCATCGTTTTGCATCAAAAATAAAAATGACAATCCACATTCATATAAAAAAGCACTTAACGTAATATTTTTCAGTATGATATGAATGTGTATCAAGCATAAGACAAAGGTTCTGATTTTTGAAAGATATTAGAATAGGTGAATGAAGTGGTATATTTGGGAAGTATGTTCAGTAGAGATGGATGTGGAAAGGCGTATTGCTGCCGGTAACAAGGTTAACGGAGACTTAGCTGCATTGATGAGACGGCGAAACGTCAGCACAGCTGCGCGTTTGGCCGTACAATGCAGTTTTGGTACCGACTCTGTTATACGGCAGCGAAACGTGGGTATTACAGGAGAAGAATGATAAAAAGATGAATGCTGTGGAGATGCGATCTCTTCGTAGGATATGCGGAATCAGAGGTAGGGGGAGACCTCGGCTGACCTTCGAAAACACAGTATCAAAGATACTAGAGGAAGGTCCCGTAAAAAGCATGAGGATCCCCCAGAGGGCATGTATGCAGAGGTTGATGACAATGGACGAGGCGAAAGAGGTATGTAGATAGATAGACTACTCCGCTAGGGATAAAGGGGAAGCTAAGTTATATGAATGTGTAATTATACTTATTTAGAACAATTATAAAAATTTGAACGTCGTGGGTCTCAAACCCGCGCCTCCTGGAAACCAACCAGGCTCAGTGGTCAAAGCGCCTGGTCGGTATTCAGGATTCGAGTCCTTCTAAGTTCAAATTTTTTACGCTATCTAAATAAGTATTTTTCTTTCCGAAGTGTAATAACACTTTAAAAAAATGTTAAACATGTGTAATTATTACGAGTAAAGCGATATATACAGTACGTTCGACGAGTTGTGGCTGCCTCGAAGTTAGGCTTTCTAGTCTTCTGCGCATTATTCACCCGGAAAGAAAATAATCAAAACTAAGAAAAATATAGAACAAGGCATCTACAGTTATTTTTAGATTGGCCACAACTCCTTGACCGTACTGTACATATTAAATAAACAAACCCTGATTACCTAAAAGTGAACAAGGATTTGACAAAATTATAACACAATCATTATTTATTATTTACTATATATTAATTATTTTCTTATGCTTAACATAAATACATTTTAATTTTTTTTTTCTCTAGCTTATGTTGTTTGAACTTCTAATATAATAATATTGATTGCTAGCGACATATTTGTTATTAGTATATAAAATCTTTAAATAAATTGTTATTCTTATGTAAAGTTTTATCTAAATCTGTTCAGTAGTTTTTGCGCGAAAATGGAACACACATCTATACTTATAAACTTTTACATTTATTATAAATTTAAGAAAATTTATTAAAGACATCAAACTGTTTCACATTTCAAAGTAAATCTAATTTGTAGTGGATTTTGGAGAATGTGTTTAGTCACTCTACTAAAATTCTAATATTGCATTAATATATAATGAAAAAACTACTTTATTAAATATCAAAAAAGGCACTTTAATATAAAATATTGTTGTTTTTGAAATAAAAATTTTAAGCTTCCATAAAATAAGGCTATTATTGTTGATAATCTATTACAAAGATATTAATAGTTATATAAGGTTTAAATTAAATAGACATAAAAAAATACAGTGTGTTATCATAAAACTATTAACAAACAAACTGATTATGTAAAATATGTTTTTTTACACAACCTTGTAAATTAGCATAGAAAATACAAATAAAATATGTTTGTTTATAATTTTTTTGTATTAAGTTAACAATTGTAGCCTGTTGTCATAGATATAAGGATCAGTCAGTGGTACAAGCAAGTAACACCACAAGACTAAGCCTAATACAAAATTAATTAAAATAACAATACGCGGGAATAGTGGGAACTCAAATGCGGCGAAGAAATTAGGAAACCCAAGATGGTTGCAAAATATGTGGGCAACCAGAGGTGCAAAGAAGTGACCTGTAAATGTAAAATTGAAATTATTCACCAATCAAATATTTAAAATTTAGTAAATTTTTGCGCTTTTGTAGCTAACTCAAAATTTTTTCGACATACAGCAGCCTAGGTGTCGTGTATTAAGTTGCGGAAGTTAACGCCGCATTTTGTCTTGTTACCAGAGTAAGGAAATGAAAAATATTCGTTTCCACATGTGAGATCAAAGCGTTTAAAGTCATTGTTAGAGATAAAAAAACATACCTGTCCTCAAAAATAAAAATGCAGAATAGGCACCAAACAATGTAGTATATGAAAATTGGAAACCTAGAATATAAAAAAATATATAGTGACTTTACGGATTTTTTTAAAAAATAATTAAAGTTGAATTAAGAATGATAAAAAATCATACCTGAAATACATAAAGCAGATTTAAGTGAATGGCCAGAATCTAAAAGCTCATATACATGATGGAAATGGGCTGAAAGTAGAAATTAGTATTATCTTAATCAAAATATTAAATCAAAGACCAATTTTGGCACAGGAGCACAGTGGGACTGTAATTGTGACTGGCTGTGAGTTCAATCCCCATTGGAGGATATGAAATATTTATGTAAATGAAAGTGTAAATTTTATACAAAAAAATATTTAAACTATAAAGCCATAAAACCAATTACAGAAGAGATGCTCACCAACTCCAAAGAGGAATGGTCCAATAAACACAGCTTTAAGTGGATCAAGACATTGTAAGAGAAGTGGCATCATACAGGATCTAAACACCCATTCTTCACTTAAAGGAGCCATTATGTGATTGCGCAGCCACACTAGGTTTACCCAGTTAGAAAACCAATAGTATGGGTCTGAAGAGTTTAAAAATTCATAATTAATTTACAGTTATATGAAAAAATATAATGTGTGAGGCATTCTGTATGTAGCAGACAGGTAAAAAAGATACACAATTGCACATTTTTTTAGAATAGCTTTCTTTCATGAGGTATAGGACTTTAAGCTATAAGTACGAAATTCCATTATCCAGTTTCAAACACTAACAAATAAAAAAAAATACTAGTCAAATCAATTCCTCATAACATGAGCTTTTCAAATTTTAGTAAAATAAAATAATTTTAATTTTTATTTAAAATAATTTAAATAATATAAAAAAACTGTTGTTTTTTGTAGCCATTGTGTTCCTTAAATCTTTAAAATCTACTAAGTAAGTAGATTGTGAATGAGAAATGGGCTATACAAAATACCTGTACAGTTATAATTTCAATTAAAAAACATAATTTTTTTACATATTTTTTTTGGGGGATGGATGTCACTCACGTCCGTAGGATTTACCACCTTCTCCTAGGCCCACCCTACACGTGTCCCCTGGGTGGTGCTAAACGAGTGACTAACGCCGAGCCTCTGGCGGCGGTTAATTAACCAGACCAAGCCAGACCTAATAAGTCTGTACAGTGAACGTAGGAAATGACTTTCACAAGCCGTAAACTCGTGGTCATGTCTCGCGAGAACGGTGATCTTGGTTTCATCGCCTGGGTCACGAGGTAGAAAACCTCTTTAAAAAATTACCCCAAATCCTAAGATGGGAGACGCGTCGAAAGGATGCATGGCTGTTGGGTGGAACAGTTACTAGCGCCAACTGCAACGCACCTGGCGAACGTTGTAGTATATAGCCTTCACAGTCGGAATGGGAGTAACCCGGTTGTGTGACTTTTATATCTGCCCTACTCGTGGGAGCAACAATGGATACATCTCAAAATCAAACCCAAAACAAACAAGGAAAAACCCTAACTCAACAAATTTTTCACCCTGGCCTCTTTAATAGGCCACGATCACAATCTCTTTCAGACTGTAACCACCACAATACAGACCTACAAACTGAAAGTCGTGCACAGGAACCTCCTGAAACTGCAAATTGGACCGAAGTCTCCAGCCGCAAAAGACAAAGAAGCAGTCCAGAACTAGATAAGAGCCTAAAACAATCAACGCTCAGTACGTACTGGCTAAGTCAACCAGTAGATATCTCAAACTCCTTCTCTGTGCTCGAAAATGAAGAAAGCAATCCCCCACCTCGATCAGTTCGCATTATACCAAAACCTCCGCCTATATTTGTTGATAAAGTAACAAATATCCGACCGCTAACGAATCTTCTCAATAATACTGTACCAGAACTCTACGAAATTAAGGTTCTACCGAAAGACCAAGTTAGGATTCAATCTAAAACAGTTGATTCCTACCGAACCATTATAAAAGAACTGGACTCTAAGGGTACTGAATACTACTCTTATAAACCAAAGCAAGAGAGAAGCTTTAAAACTATTCTCAAAAACCTACACCCCTCAACTGACGTCGAAGAGATAAGAGATGCTCTTGCTAAGCTTGGTCACACTAGCTGCAATGTATGGAATATGAAAGAAGCCTCGTCAAAAAAACCACTGCGCATGTTTATAGTTGAACTTGAATCAAACTCAAACAACAAAGAAGTCTACAACATTAAAAGACTCTTAAACTGCCGAGTAAGCTTTGAACCGCCCAGACCAAAACGTACAATTCCTCAGTGTAGCAACTGCCAGTCGTATGGGCATACGAAATCTTACTGCCACCGTAAACCAAGATGCATTAAATGTGCTGGTAACCACGCCTCCTCCGCCTGTCTTAGAAAAGAAAGATCTGATAACGTCAAATGTGTACTATGCGAAGGCAACCACCCCGCAAATTACAAAGGCTGCATCGTCTTCAAGGAGCTGCAAAGACAGAAATTTCCTCCGCTACGACAGAAACCACCCAAACCCAACCAAAATGTCCCTACTTCAGTATTCCCAGAAATCTATAACGTTCGAGACTTATCGTATGTCAACGTCGTTCGTAATGCCGCAAAAAGGAACCAAAACTCTACTAAAGGAGAGAATACACAGGAAACTACCCAGTCGCCTCCGCCGCAAGCAACAATGATTAACAGCCAACTGCAACAAGATGAAAAGTCCGCCCAAAATTCTAATGAACTTAAAGATTTAATAGACATGTTCAAACAAATGATGCATCAAATGACAGCCATGACAAGCCTTTTAGTTACTGTAATAACTGAACTACGCTCGTCAGGTCAATATAAGACTAACCAGGATATTAAATGAAACTAATTTAACCGGATTAATCGCGTATATTTAAGATTTTACATTTTGGAAACCCGACGTTTCGAACACTTTACAGTAGTCCGTGGTCACGGGTAGACTGAGGTGGCATTCGTCTGTCAGTTGATATAATTATCATATCAAACTACCGCCAGCGATTTCTTAATTGCCTCGCGTACTGCCCTGGATTCCTGCAGAATGAGCTGATAGTATCTTGCCCTCTGGTATGGTGGGTTTGAGACTTCAATGATTTTATGAGTGGGTCCCAGGTGGTAGAAAGTTTCCAGCCATCCTCTCTATTGAAATTAGGATGTTTTTGTATTTCAATAGCCTCACGGATCATCCGAGGAATGAATCTATTTTCCTTAGCAAGGATTTGAGGATTATCAAACCTAATGTAGTGGCTGGGTTTATCCGCAGTATGCTCACACACAGCTGACTTCGATACATGCCCATTCTTGATATCTGAGATGTGTTCCTTCACCCTAACACCGATGCTTCTCTTTGTTTGACCAATGTATGATAAGCCACAATCACAGTCTAGTTTGTATACACCTGCACTCTGTAAAGGAATATTACTTTTTATTGGTCTCAAGAATTGGCTCACTTTCCTGTTAGGCTTGAATATGGTTTTTATTGAAGCTCTTCTTAAAATGTTGCCAATCCTGTCTGTAACCCCCTTCACATATGGTAGAAATGCAGGCTGTCTCTCTACTGTGGGTGGCTTGTTGGTATTCTGAGAACGCTGGCGGGGAACTGGCAGCTTGTTCTGACGAAGAGTATTCTTCACCTGGCGAAGCTCGTCCCCTAGGTGTTCAGCGTCACAGAGGTGGTGGGCTCTCTGAAACAAAGATTTGCCAACGGTAGATAACTGTGTAGGGTGATGGTGAGATTCACCATTGAGGTATCTATTGGTGTGCGTGGGTTTCCTATATACTGTGTGGCCTATTGTGCCATTGGGATTTCTAATGACTAAAACATCTAGAAAAGCTAGGGAATTATTTGCCTGTAATTCTACTGTAAATTTAATATTGTCATTAATAGAATTGAGGTGGTTTAAGAATATATAAATACTGTCCGTAGGTAAAATGGTGAAAGTGTCATCTACGTACCGCTTATATATCCTAGGTAGACAGGGTGCAGAGCTAAGAGCCATCTCCTCAAAGTCCTCCATGTATATATCTGCTATTACCGGGGACACAGGCGAACCCATAGCAATGCCATCTATTTGTAAATAGAATTCTTGATTGAACATAAGATATCCAGATGTGAGGCAATGTTCCAAAAGTTCAAGATATTCTATAGGCATATTGTTATCCTCTAGCTTCTTTTTGACAATCTTGATGCAGTCCTTGATGGGAATACTAGTGAACAGTGACTGGACATCAAAACTGACCATGGTTTCATTGTTAGCTAACTTAAGGTCTTTCAGTCCGCTAACAAAATGGTAAGAGTCCCTGACACAAGATGTTGTGTGGCCACGCAGTGGAGAAAGTACTTTGGCGACATGTTGAGCCAGCTTATACGTCGGCGTATCGATTTGGCTGACTATTGGTCGAAAAGGTACATCTTTTTTGTGTATTTTTGGTAACCCATACAACTTTGGAGGTTTTACACAACTAGGCACGAGAGATTTAATGTCGAGATGTAATGTTTTCGCGTGTTTTTTGATTAAATCGGATGTCTTTTTAAGTATTTTTGTTGTAGGGTCTTTATCAACAATTTTATACGTTTTTTGATCCGATAGCAATATTGACATTTTTTGTATATACTCGTCGGTGTCCAGTATAACCGTCGCGTTACCTTTATCGGCTTTGAGGACTGTTATATCCTCGTTTTTACGTAGCTTACTAAGAGCCCGAGATTCATCACGAGAAAGATTTGATTTTGGTGGTTTACTACGGCGCAGTAAAGATGATATATCTTGGCGAATAACTTCAGAATCTTCCTTCAAAATCTGGTTTTTATATAAACAGTCCTCAACGTTAGTTATTATTTCCTCGATAGGTAGTTTTCTAGGCGCCGGCGCAAAGTTAAAACCTTTATTTAACACCTCAATAGTCGAACGATCGAAAGTTTGTTTTGACAGATTGACAACTGACGTTTGCGTTGCCTGTGTAGAAGTCACGGTGTTACCATAGACATTTTTCCGTTCGGATTTTGATTCGAGATTTTGGTACTTTCGAATTTGTCTAATTTTATATTGATTATATTTATTTTGCGCGCGTTTATTAGTAAATTCTACACATTGATGGAAATCTGTCTTTGAAAAACACGTCTCAATATCGTTGCTTAAGGCTTTTATTTGTCCGTCGAATCGATTCAAATCATAACGGTGTTCTTTTATGAGTTGACATAATAATTTTTTTACTTGCCTGACTGAGTATCTTTTTGCAATATTTTATATCTTTTTTCTTTTTTTTTTTTTTTTTTTTTTTTTTTTTTTTTTTTTTTTTTTTTTTTTTTTTTTTTTTTTTTTTTTTTTTTTTTTTTTTTTTTTTTTTTTTTTTTTTTTTTTTTTTTTTTTTTTTTTTTTTTTTTTTTTTTTTTTTTTTTTTTTTTTTTTTTTTTTTTTTTTTTTTTATCTTTTTTCGGCGCGATTTGTACACAAACTGGTATGAGATTATTATCGCGTTTTTTAAGAAATTAATCGATGTTAGATATCTTGCACGTTTTGTTTTTAGATACTCAAGTCGACGTATTTTGTTTGCGTTTTCCATTCCGTACTGGTTCACATAATAAGTTCTTTGACTTTCGCGATTATTACACATATTAAATGAAACTAATTTAACCGGATTAATCGCGTATATTTAAGATTTTACATTTTGGAAACCCGACGTTTCGAACACTTTACAGTAGTCCGTGGTCACGGGTAGACTGAGGTGGCATTCGTCTGTCAGTTGATATAATTATCATATCAAACTACCGCCAGCGATTTCTTAATTGCCTCGCGTACTGCCCTGGATTCCTGCAGAATGAGCTGATAGTATCTTGCCCTCTGGTATGGTGGGTTTGAGACTTCAATGATTTTATGAGTGGGTCCCAGGTGGTAGAAAGTTTCCAGCCATCCTCTCTATTGAAATTAGGATGTTTTTGTATTTCAATAGCCTCACGGATCATCCGAGGAAATCCGATAGGGTGAAGGAACACATCTCAGATATCAAGAATGGGCATGTATCGAAGTCAGCTGTGTGTGAGCATACTGCGGATAAACCCAGCCACTACATTAGGTTTGATAATCCTCAAATCCTTGCTAAGGAAAATAGATTCATTCCTCGGATGATCCGTGAGGCTATTGAAATACAAAAACATCCTAATTTCAATAGAGAGGATGGCTGGAAACTTTCTACCACCTGGGACCCACTCATAAAATCATTGAAGTCTCAAACCCACCATACCAGAGGGCAAGATACTATCAGCTCATTCTGCAGGAATCCAGGGCAGTACGCGAGGCAATTAAGAAATCGCTGGCGGTAGTTTGATATGATAATTATATCAACTGACAGACGAATGCCACCTCAGTCTACCCGTGACCACGGACTACTGTAAAGTGTTCGAAACGTCGGGTTTCCAAAATGTAAAATCTTAAATATACGCGATTAATCCGGTTAAATTAGTTTCATTTAATATGTGTAATAATCGCGAAAGTCAAAGAACTTACTAACCAGGATTTTCAGCAGTCGGGAGGGAAGCAGCCCACCTTGCCTGCCCGCCAAATGCCTTCAAACCCATAATCTTTGCTTTATGGAACGCAAATGGGCTATCAAAACATACCTTAGAAGTAAAATCTTTCCTAGACGAGTACAATATTGATATAATGCTCATATCGGAAACACACTTCACTGCCAAAAGTCATTTCATTGTGCCTAAATATAAGCTGTACAGCGCTAATCACCCCGATGGCACAGCACACGCAGGTTCCGCTGTACTAGTCAGAAACAAAATCAAGCATCACGTCCAAAATTTACACTGCAGTGAAGAAGTTCAAGCAACAACTGTCTCTATTGAAAGCTCAAATGGCCCATTACTGATCTCAGCCATTTATATACCACCCAAGCATAACTTAAAAACCGACCAATATACGTCCTTCTTCAATCAACTTGGGAGTAGATTCATTGCTGGAGGAGACTATAATGCAAAACACAGAGACTGGGGATCCAGACTTACTACTACCAAAGGCCGAGAACTCATGAAGACAATTCAACAAAAACACCTACACGTTGCATCTACTTGTGAACCCACATACTGGCCTACTGACCCAAAAAAGAAACCAGATCTCGTGGACTTCTTCATCACTAAAGGTCTCCCTCGCTCAGCCTTACATTGCTACTCAACCTATGACCTATCCTCTGACCACACAGCGGTTATAGCTGAACTGCACAACGACATTGTGGAAGTGGCAAAACCGTGCAAGCTTCATTCAAAAAACACAAATTGGGAACATTTCAGAGAGGTTTTGAAAAAAAACCAGAATACAAACATGCCTCTAAAATCTGATAGTGATATCTCCACAGCAGTTGAGAACCTAACTAAATCCATCCAATCAGCCGCCTGGGACTCAACGCCCTGTCAAAGAGACGTTAAAATCATTCCTATGTATCCACAGATTGTAATTGACTTGATACAAAAAAAGAGAGTAGCTAGAAAGAAATGGCAATCCACTCGTCACCATAACGACAAAAACAAGTTCAATGCTCTGGTCAAACAAGTCAAAAGCACCCTCAATCACATACAAAACAAAGATGTTGAAAAACGCCTCTCTAACTTGGATGCTACTTCTGCAACGGATTATTCTCTGTGGAAAATAACTAAATCTTTGACAAGACCACTTGTGTTTCAATCTCCGCTTCGCCGGAACGATGGCTCTTGGGCAAGGAGTGATGCCGAAAAATCTGAATTGTTTGCTGAGCACCTATCAAGAGTATTTATTCCAAATCCAGCTATGGATTTGACAAAAGAAGACGAGGTCATAAAAGCACTCGCAGTCCCTCACCAGCCCTCACCTCCCATTAAAAAAGTTACTCTCAATGAAGTCTACTCAACCATTAAAAGACTCAGCCTAAATAAAGCCCCCGGTTATGACCTAATTACTACTAAAGTTATGAAAGAACTTCCACACTCGACACTTGTACTGCTTACTGCTATATTTAATGCTATCCTGCGACGAAAGTTTGTTCCTGACCAGTGGAAAGTGGCAGAAATTATTCTCATACCAAAACCCGGAAAAAATCTAGAAGACGTTTCATCGTATCGGCCCATAAGCTTACTCCCTGTTATATCAAAGTTACTCGAAATGCTAATCATGAAACGTCTGACCCCTGAGCTGGCGAAATCTAATACCATTCCAACCCATCAGTTTGGCTTCCGCGAAGCTCATGGTACAATAGAACAGGTTCACCGCTTGGTAGAAGGAATAAATCATGCTCACGAACACAAGAAATATTGCTCGGCAGCTTTCTTAGACATAACACAGGCATTTGATCGAGTGTGGCACGAAGGCCTTCTTTTTAAAATCCTGCAAACTCTGCCCATAAATTTCTATCTTATCATTAAGTCGTACCTCCAAAGTCGGAAATTTTACGTAAAGCACGGTGAAGACAGAACAAGTTTGCGTGAAATTAAGGCAGGTGTTCCACAAGGCAGTGTGATGGGCCCCGTCTTATATCTCATATACACCTATGATCTACCAACCACAAAAGATGTACTTATGGGAACATTTGCGGATGATACTGCACTCATCGCAACCCACAAAAATCCCAGAAAAGCTTCTTACATGCTCCAAGAAAACCTTGACAAAGTCTCAACGTGGTTGAGGGACTGGAGAATCAAAGCAAATGAGAATAAGTCGGTGCAGGTAACTTTTACTCTAAGACACGAAACATGCCCCGCCGTTAACCTAAATGGAATAACAATCCCCCAGTCTGAAAATGTGCGCTACTTAGGCATACATTTGGACCGACGTCTGACTTGGAAAAAGCACATTTTAACAAAAAGAAAAGCTTTGAGTGTACAATTTCGCAAACTATACTGGCTCTTGGCGCAAAACTCAAATCTCTCACTTTACAACAAACTGCTCTTGTACAAAACGATCGTCAAACCAGTCTGGTCCTACGGTGTGGAACTTTGGGGAACTGCAGCAAATTCAAATCTGGACATTGTACAGCGTTTCCAATCAAAAATGCTTCGAACAATAGCAAACGCTCCGTGGTTTGTCACGAACTCCCAACTCCATCGGGACCTAATGGTGCCTACAGTAAGAGAAGAAATATTGGCCAAAATAAAAACATATACCCGTCGCTTGGAAAGGCACCCAAATGAGTTTGCTTGCGACTTAATGAAGCCCCGTCGCGTCTTCAAACGTATAAAGCGAAGGGCCCCCCAGGATCTTCTCTTATCCTAAAAAAGTATCCTTGTAATACTCCTTCACATTATATGGATATGCCACTGGGTGTATACCATGCACGACAAATACTACGAGATTCACAACAACCAGCTAAATGCCCACAAAGGGCAGATCGCAGGAATAAAAAGAATTTAAAAAAAAAAAAAAAAAAAAAACATAATAAATTTATTTTCAAATTGGATTTGACAGAGAGAATGTGCTCTAAATGATTGCATTGGGGACCTATATAGAGTTAAGATTTTAGAAAAGTAACTAAAATTGAAGAGATAGATTTTTTCATCTGTCTGCTTTTTGTTGAATGACCCATATATTATTTTACCAATAAAATAATCTTATTCAATTGTAACTGGTTTATGTATACCTGAATATAATTTCCATGTCCCCACAAAAAAATGCATTGTCAATGGCCCCAAAAATAAAATGGCAGTCAGAAGTAGTGGAACTATTAGTGCTGATAACATGCCTGGTTTTCTTAGACCCATATAATCATATATATTTCCATTGCGCAAAGTTTCTTCATCAACAAGTGCATATGTAAATATAGGTGCTATTAACATCATACAAATCACGCTGAAAAATCTTCTCTTAATTGTACTTGGGTGGTCCCTGCAATAAATGTTATATTTATAGCTAGAAAATATATAATTCTTCCATCTAAGTCATATGTATATGACAAATTTTGGCCTACTATCATTAGTTTACCTAATTGATGGACTGATAATGTAATGGTCGAAGGCTGAAATTCGTTATATATGTTTCTTGAGGAATATATGTAGAGAAAAGTAACTGAACATTTTCAAATATTCCCACGGAAATGGCAAAAAACGTATTTTCAACTTTTATAGGCAACGCAAAAGAAGTTGGATCCTAGATCAATCAACTTATTAAAATAAATAAACAGGTAAATTTTATATTATATTAATACTTGCCTGCTTAAATTAGATCTCCATATATATAAACTACCAACGTATGAGAATGTCAAAAATACACACGTCAATATGGAAAATAAACAACTATGTTGTTCAGTTAAGTTATATGAGCCCATTTTATTAAAATAATTTACTATTACTTTAATATTCTATTAAATAACTATAAATCAATTCTTAAATGCATAATACAAGAGATATGACAATTGACATATTTTATAATTTACCATTGACAATGACATTTACATTAAATATGGACTTACGTTTATAAACTCACATTTTTGTAGACAACATCGTATTGTTTTATAAATATTTGAAAAAGACTTTTTTTAAATGAAATAAAAAAAATATATTAATGTAAGTACCGCACTGTATTAATTTATATATTTTTTAAAAAAATATACAAAATATATTGAGGTATAAAGCTAGCTTAAGCTAAGCTTAATGTTAATATATAATAATCATATCGTGCATACTTACTAATAATTTTAAAGCTAAGAAAAATTTAATAACCATTTAAGTGTCAAAAAATTGTAACAAAAATCGTTACTGGAACATTCCTAAGTAGGTACCGTACCAACCAAACGAGCACAATTACGTTTTATTTCGAACGTATTAAAGAAAAAAAAACATTGTTTTT
The DNA here is from genome assembly GCA_917862395.2 of Heliconius sara. Taxonomy (NCBI): domain Eukaryota; kingdom Metazoa; phylum Arthropoda; class Insecta; order Lepidoptera; family Nymphalidae; genus Heliconius; species Heliconius sara. The sequence goes on along the minus strand of OU860787.2, from coordinate 8,152,365 downwards.
TGTTAGGTGGCGTTAGTATCGCCCCCGCCATGTTAAATCAGAAATCCGCCATATTTTTCTTATAGAGAGTCGCCCTTCGTTTTAGGGTAGTGCAAATTTTTACTATAATTTGTTAATTAAGGTTTTTATAAGTTAACAGATAGTATATTTAAAATCAGTGGTTAGTGTTATATAAGTGAACTTAAAAAATAATTGCGTTGTGGTGACCGATGTGGTATAAATTTGATTTCCTGTTTCGGTTCCCCAATCTATTCTAAACAGAAAATGGCCGACGGTGTTGGTGCGGGTGTCTCCTTTGTTTAGACTGAATTCTAGTGAAAATAAGAAGAAAAAGAAATTATGCCTAGTGCCTCGTTTTCCTCTTCGCGTTCTTACGTCCGTAGATCGCGAAGAAAAGGTGGACATCGGATACCGCTGCCTTCCAGGACACAATCGAGTAAGTTATCCGGGTCGTCTGATGATGTATCCCAAGTGTTACAAATGGCTCATTACAGACATTTTTATTACAATATTATATTATTTAAGCGAACTCCATATTAATATCTATATCATTCGTAAATAGTAGCTACTTACGTTGTATACAATTGTAGCCATATCGATATAAATTCGTTTGGGCCTAGAAATAAATGTTTCGCCTATCATTGTTCATCTTGTATTTAATTGTATGCATATGCTTTGTGAATTTTCAATTCTTGCATATCGATATTTATGAATAGCGCATTTCTGTGACATTTTGCGCAATATGAGTATTGATTTGGAAGATGAAGACAAATTTTTTACAGTATGACGAAACAGCTGTTTGAAAAAGATAGGATCTAAATATTTTAAGTATACAACACACAATATATAATTAATATTCTAAATATATATATGCTATAAGAGTATTCAATTTCGATAACATGATGATTGTTACTGTTTTTCAGTACCCTACGAAATGTAAACAAAAGATTTTGCGAGATATAAAGAATGTTGAGTTTTTTATATAATTATGTTAATATGTTAGTATTCGTATTTTTTAAAATGATTTACGTAAATATTTTTACATAACCATAGAGTTAGTGTAAAAAATATTTTTTTTATTTTTTTACTTTTTAATTCTAGTGGTAGATTGATAAATATTGATAACATTTTTGTTTTGTTATTATATAAGATTGTTTAGAATTTTTGTTATAAATTATTAAACTTTCAATAACAAAGTATTTTATGTTACGGGATTATAAAAATCCAATAAGAGCAGTGTGATTCTTATATTTGTTTTTGATTATTTTAACATATCATAAGTAAATGATAGACTTTATGCTTTGTTATATAAAAATATTATGAATTACTTTATCCATGTTAAAGAGATAATAACATAATATATTGTATCATTTATATTCATTGTTATTTAAAACTTTTATTAAACATTTGACAATTTTACATTTAAATAAAAATGGACATTTAAATTAAAAAGGATGTTTAAATTAAAACATTGTGGTTGGGATGGGATAAAAACTCTTGATCTCTGCTGGAGCTCTAGGGTAAGGAACCTGCTCACAATTAGCAGTTTTAAGCAATACAACTAAGCAATAACCTCTCAAGATGTTGTTCGAGACTTTTAGCTCCTTTTAATGAAACAACTATCCGCACAATGATATTGACATTGACATTTCACATGACAGCAATCTCATTGGCCAAGTCCAAATATTTATTATATATTGAATTGCGTATAATATGCTTACATTATAAATAAGCCCTATTGATAGATTAACCAAAAGATGAATTATTGTAAATATCACTACAGTTAAATGTTAATTACTGGATAATGTTTGTGCATAAAAAATATTCAGCTGAAAACCATAATATAATTGAAAATTATTATTTTGTATATCCTTCTTTTAAATCAGTACAACTTAAATAGGTCAGATCTTTGGCAGCTAATCAAAATTTTGTCTGGTATAAAATAGCTAGGTATAATCTAAGATGAAATATTTTTTGTTTATTATTTAGTAAAAATTATTCTAACTGAAACCAATCAAAAAATAAAAAAAATATATTTGCCTAAAGAATTTGGGTCATCTTCATTTTGTACGGAAAAAAATTAAGAGATTATTTAATTTAAAACTGTAAATTTTTATTATCATTAATACTTGGATTAGATAAACAATATGATAAAATGCAACTGTCAAATTTGCAATAGTTTATTAATTCAAAGGTAACATGTTAAAATATTGTTATGTTAAACAATCTACATACTCTTTTTTATAAATATAAACTTGAAACTAAATCATAGCTATTTATTTCGATAATATTTGATGAATATTTAGTTTTCAATTTTAAAATATCTTCAATTCAAATCTACCTCTGGGATACTAATCTAATTAATTTATTCAATGAAGCATCAATTCTTGTCATAATTCTTCTATGGTTGTTACAACTTATTTTTCTTTTGTAGTTACCATCTTTTCATAGCTACATAAAAAAAAATTATACTATTTTTTATATAAAACTATAATACCAAATAATCAGTTGCTGCAGTCTATCATTAAAGTATTTATTCTTTGGTCTTCTTTGGTCTTAGCTTTAAAAAATATATATTTTACACATTTACTACTTGAAAGTCTCAACTATATAAACAAACCTTATTATCATCACTTATAATAGTGTGTAAAATGATAATTATGTAGTATTTTGTTAACTCAAAACTTTTGGCTGGCTGAACTGATTTTGATGATTCTTTTTTTTTGTTTGAAAGCTAGTGCTTCTTGTGTAGTCCCATTTTTATTGCGTCCATTTCTGACAATTGTATCCATGTGAAAGAATTGTAACCCAACCAATTTCAATGATTCTTTTTTTATTGGGAGGGATACACTTCAAGGGTAGTCTGATGAAAGTTTGGTTAGATTCTGATTACAGGATACATTTGAAATTAAAGAAATTAGTTTTTTTTTATTATATTTGTGTTATAATTAATCTTATTTGTTTAATTTTTGTAAAAGCTTGTGCAACTAAATTCTTACTAAGCAAATTACTTAAGTTGATTTTTAAATATATACTTGTTTCTTTGTAATAAGTTGGAATAAAGACAGGATACATTTATAAATATATTTAAGTTTAATTCAAGGCTAGTCAGCACAGGCCCACTCGAGAAAACAAAATATTAATTATTTTCATTCTCTCTGGTAACGAAGCAAGGGGTGGTGTTGAGTTTTGTCACGCAACACACAATACCTCCACAATTCGACAAAAGTGGGAAATGGATGTTTCTTAACACTGGGTTTATAGATTCTCTGCCTACCCTGCTATATGCGGGATACAGTGTGAAATTGAAAGAAATCAATAAAAAATCGTAACATTATAATATTATTTTGTAAATAGTTATGTAGAATTAAGGCGGTGTCTAAGCAATTTTTAACAATTACATTACAATTTTAATGCACAAAATTTACCTACATATATATTTTGACATACTAGGTACATGATTGTGTTATAGAAAGACATATCATTTATATTAATATAATGTATATCTAAATCTGGACCCATAATCATTATAGATAAAATGAGGTGTCAACTTCCAGGCGAGCCATGTGAGTCGGTGCCGTGTCCCAACAACGTGACGGGCGGCGCGATGGCGGCGACCGCGTGCGCTGGGCCCAGCGGCAGCGGTGCGGGGGGTGGGGGTTCGCCGCCCGTGCCCGCCGCCGCCGCCGCCACCACCGCCGGACACCACAGCCCCTACGATCTCCGCCGCAAGTCGCCGCCCGCCTACCACGAGCCGGGCCCGTCGGGGGCGTGTTCGCTGCCGGCCAGGAAGAGGCCTAGGACGTAAGTGCATCTATTGCTCTTTATTCAAGATTGTTTTTTTTTAATGAGATAATGTCAAGAGGTAATGGCTTGCATTAAAGGAGTATTTATGTAAGATAAACAATGAAGAGTATAGAGTATATATTTTTCCATTTGAACTTTGATTTGATACTTTAGGTAAAAAACTTTTGTTTATTTAGTTTATATTTATAGTGACTACCTATTTGTAATTTAGCTTGTGTCTGTATGAATTTATTCCATCTTATCTGAAGTACCTAAAGTTACTCATCTTAAGATAAAATTTCCTTCAATATAGGCAAGCAATATAAGCAAAGACAGTGGAAAGTTAAAAAATAAACACGAATAAACATTCTCTTGCAATGCTAAATCTGTTCTATCCCGTACTAGGAGGATAAACTTATGAATTTTTTTTAATGTAAAAAAAAATTATATGAGTCACTACTACTCATATGCCAACTGGGTGTCAGCGACTCATCCACACAATTGACCCTTGTTCATAGATATTTTAGATTAATACAATATTTTGAAATTACAACAGTACTAATTATATCACCAAAGATAAATTAAGACTTGATTTTAAATATTACATGAAATGTAAATTATACATTTTCATACAAAATATCTATGTAGGACAAATGTACAATCTATATTTAAATGAGGTCAATACTAAAAATATAGAAAGCTTTCTTGAAAACTAGTTTTGATAAAAATAAATAATAATAGTATTATAAATCCTTAATTGCATACAAAAGAACAGATGGTTATATTTCTAAACCAGTTTTCATTCTGTGGGTATTAATATTCTTTACTATGTATTCTTTCTAAATAAGTATTATAATACTAGAGGGCGCGCGCGGCTTCCCGCTTATTTGCACCCTTAGGGGTGAATTCTAAAAAAAACCACGAAACATGTGTTCAATAAAACATTTTTAACATTCTGAATTTAAATTTTTATAAATATTTTTTAATATTTATAAAAACGATTTATTATTTTTTAATATTTTTATTATATTTATATTTTTTTCCATATAAATTTGAATCCATAGGAGGTAAATTTAAAAAAAAACCATATAACACGTGTTCAATAAAATATTTTTAATAGTCTGAATTTCAAATTTTATTTAAAATCGGTGCCGATTTAATTTTTTTTTCATACAAACTTTCAACCACTATTTCATCCCTTTAGGGTTAAAATTTTTCAAAATCCCTTCTTAGTGGATGTCCAGATTATGAATATAAACATTGTCCAAATTTCACATTTCTGCCATCAGCGGTTACGGCTGTACGTGCGTGCGTCTTACCTCAGTCAGTCAGGTACATGTCCTTTTATATATATGGATAAGATTTCTTACGAACAGATTTGAATAACATTATTAATTAAAATATAATTTCTCCGACTCCACTTCTTAAATCTTATGGTACCTAAGTTAAAGAGAAAAAAATAACTCAGCCTTATACTGTAACCTGCACATAGCAGGGTAAACCTAGTAGTGTTAAGACATTCCACCCCTACCGCTTTGCTTTGCATATCAGTGTGAAGAAATGAAAATAATGTTTTATTTCCTCATGCGAGAATAGATCTTACACCTGTCGTGTTAACAGTCACACTTTATGCCCCTGCGCCCCGACTGGCCTCTGTGACGACTTAATATAATGACAAAAAGTATTATTTTATTTACATAACGTTCTTGCTCTACATTTAAGTTTATTCACTACTGTTTTAGGTTAAAATAAATGTACCTGCTCTTGGGACTCTACATCTCAATATATAACTAAATAATATATAATCATATTGAGGCCAATAGTGGCGCAGATTCACAAAATTTGGCTGCAAAATCGACTGGTTGTGGGTTTGATCCCTACTCGAGGAAATTAAGTATGTATTTATTTTAATATATATGTCTTTGCTCTGGTATCGAGGCAAAGCGCGGCGTTGAGCTCCGCCAGTCAACACGCAATGCCTCCAGATTTCGGCGAAAAGTGGGGAATGGAGTCATTAACACTAGGTTCTCTCTGCCTACCCTACTGTGTGCGGGATATAGCGTGAAACTGATTTTAATTATATTTGAATTACTTACCTTATTATGCCTAATCTTGATAAATATAATTTTATGGTATACACATATTTTGGAAATTCTTAAAACATATTGAACTTTGAGTTTGATATATAATAAAATTTACATAATTTAAATACTTAAATATGTATTTTATAATTTATGCTGGTAAATGTCGACTATATACATGCATATTATATTATCGCTAAATTTGGTTGTTTCACTTGTTGTGTATCTTCGTCTTTTTATACAACTAGCGGCCCACTCGCGGCTTCGCCCGCATACCATCTTTAATTACTTTATTATGCTGCATTTGCCATAAAATTGATTATATAATTTATACATTTTATCATTTTTCATAATTTTGAGAAAGTGCAAGCACTACGTGGCTACTTGAGAGGAGGAAATCGGCGGTAAGGGCGCCCCCCGCGGGACTCGAGCCTATGTTTGCGGCCGTAAACAGAGCGTTGAATTATTTTAATTTTACATTTTCTCGAATATTTTACGTCCAACTTATATGCTATAAACGCCAAGGTTTACCTTCATATAATTTCCTTGACGACGGAATAACTTTCGCTTATAAGTTTCAATATCTTTGTCAAATAAAAAACGTTGAAATATCACCTTGCAATTTTCATATATTTATTGTCACAAAATGTCTTATTGTCTCTTTATTTTAGAACTAATGAATTTGAATGTTGTTGTTGTACAACTTACATATATTTAACTATTTTTTCAGCGCACGCGCCTAAAGTAAACTCATCTTCATTATTTAAGTTTAATTAAGAATTATAGCACTCCTGAAGAATATAGCTTTCAAACAAAATAAACAACAAGTAAATCCAGGCAGTAGTTCTGGAGATTTTAGCACTTAAACAAACAAACCCTTTCGCTTAATTATATTAGTATAGACTATATATACATTAGGATCCCTTAAATTAATACACGGGTTCAAGTCATAAGAATAAATAAAAATACAATTCAAATGGTTTTAAACTAAGCACTTTTTTCACAACGGATAGCAAACTAACAGATGTTTATTGTTCCAGATCTCTGTCACAGGGCGTGGACGTGTGCAACGTGTCACAGTACCTGCAGTACGAGCTGCCGGACGAGGTGCTCCTGTGCATCCTGTCACACCTCACGGAGCGCGACCTGTGCCGCGTCTCCCAAGTGTGCAAGCGATTCAACACCATTGCCAATGATACTGAGTTGTGGTGAGTTTCGATTCATTTTACTTGGCCCACAGCTGGTTAGTGTAGAGAGGCTAGTTTCAATGACGAATAGCGAAATTGGAATATTTTATAAAGTACAACAAGGCATAATATGACTACAGTTAATATAGTTTTTATATACTTATACATAATTATAAAATGTTTTTTAAGTAATATTTTTTTTAATAAATTTATAATCAAGAAAAATAATTAATAATATTGAAATTCAATGTCATTACGTTTTTTTTTCCTTATTGTAAATAACTATTTGGTAATATTTCAATTATATCATCATCTTTTATCATTACACTATTACTTAATATTTGAATGGAGTTTTACACCCATTTTGGTGTCTTAATTTGATCCTATTGAATGTATTTGTTATAGTTAGGACTAACTAACCACTATAAGAAATACATTATTTTTATAATTTTACCCAAAGATGGAAACGCTAGACGTCATGTTACTGTTGTCTGTATGTCTGCATCGATATTGATAATATTCTATGCACAAAAGTAGCATTGATCCCTTTCTTAACAATACTGTATCATATGATGGCGGCTTAATGATTTCGCGTAATTTGATTAAAAATACAGATTAATAACATTTAACATTTTGATATCAATTTTAACCTAAACTACTCATTATTACCTAATTGTAATGATATTAAAAGATTATCGTCCATACAGGAAAAGTTTATACCAATCGGTGTTCGAATACGACACGCCGCTGATGCACCCGGCGCCGTGCCAGTTCGAGTTCGTGGCGGCGGACGAGTGCGACGCGGACAACCCCTGGAAGGAGAGCTTCAGGCAGCTCTACTACGGCATACACGTGCGGCCCAACCACCGCCCCAAGAAGGACTCTCGTATAAAACACTTTAACACCATAAGGGTGAGTTATATTTTTACGTTTTTGTTATTATTTGTCGTTTTTTTTTCACATTTTTGTTGTTATGTTTCGCGAGGTAACATTTTTTTTTAGATTTCACTTGATTTATTTATGTATTTTGTATGTGTATTAAGATTTTTTTATTGTACTTTTTCTGTTTATCTTGAAATTGACATGTGTTAAACTAAAAAAAAAATATTTGCTATCTTTTGTTTTATTTATACATTAAATTAAATAAACTCCAACCAGTAAGATTGTACTATGCCAACATAATAACACCAGTTCAAATCATGAGTTGTAGTATGGTTACATATCAATTTATTATAAAGCGTAACTTAACGAACTATAATTGTAGTGTAGTATCTAATATCTAGACAATATAAAAAAGTATAAAATCATTCAGCTTGACGCATCTACTGAACATTAAAGGGAAAGTTATCTGTTATAGAAAGCGAGTTTTTATATAGATTCTGATAATATCTTAACGATCCTCATTATTGGATTGTTATTATTATATATAATTATATTTTTTTAATAATATTTGAGGCCATGCGATAGGTTGTGGGTTCGGTTTTCACTCAACAAAATGAAATATTTGAATATTGTAATTTTCTATACTAAGTGGGGAATGGCAAGAGACTATTCGCAAATGCCACTAATGATGACACTTACTTATAATTTGTGCTATAAAATGGTAAGGGTAGTTTTATATGTTATTTAAATCTATCATTGAATGTATATATTGTTAGACACATACTTATGTTACGCAGTCAGACAAGAAAATAATTTATTTAGAAAAAGAAAGAAAAAAATTTAAACATCATTGTTTTGTGTTAATGCACCTAATAAGAGATTTTTTCATATATCTTCATATGTACACACAGCAATGAGCTCCAGTTTTACAAACCTTGCAATTGTCCAGGCGGCCCTCGAGTACGTGGAGGAGCGAGGCGGCAGTAGCGGCGCAGCCAGTGCGGCGGCGGCGTGCGCGTGCGCGTGCGCGTGCGGCGCGGCGGCGTGCTCGTGCCGGCGCGCGCCCGCAGTGCCCGCGCCCGCGCCGCCCGCCGCGCCCGCGCCCGCGCTGCTCTTCGTGCACGCCGGCCTCTACCAGGAGGAGTGCCTCGCCATCGACACCGACGTTCAGCTCATTGGTGAGACGCTTATACTGTTGTGAACGACATGGTACCGTACTCCTTGCTAAGCAGACTTGATATAACCGTATTTGGTATATTTTTTTAGTCAGATTTTATATTTAGAAACTGGCGCATTCTTATCCTTTGCACTTTCTTCTTTTTTCTTCTTTTTTAAATGTAAAATTAATTATTAATTGGATACAAATATATACACATCATTATCTTATGAATTATCTTCTGTGTTGCAGAGGTGAACAAATTACCATGAAGCTAGCGGTAATGGTAAAATTAGTGTGATCCCTGATCAACTTGGTGAATGTATGATATGGCGGAAATCAAAGTCATGGATATACTTCTTTAAATCCCATTATATAGAATATACCATAATTCATAATATAGACAGTTCAAGGCAAATGGATTAACTCTACAAACAGAATATAGAGATATAAGATTATATGTATAATGCACATTGGTTTTTTTAAAACTTCTTATTATATAAGTTGAATTATTATTATTATTATTATTCATGAATGTATATAAAGTACTTTTATAAAAATTGTAAGATTTTTCAAAAAGGGATGTTAGATTATTTGTGGCAATGAATAGCTCATGTTTTTAAACCTTTATTGTATAATTTTTATATTAATATAACAATAATTGCAACAATGTTCCAGGTTGTGCTGCTGGCAACGTGGCCGAGTCGGTGGTGCTGGAGCGCGAGGCGGAGTCCACGCTGACGTTCGCGGAGGGCGCCAACCGCGCGTACGCGGGACACATGACGCTCAAGTTCTCCCCCGACGCGACCAGCACCATGCAGCACCACAAACACTACTGTCTGGAAGTCTCCGACAACTGTTCCCCCACCGTCGATCACTGTATTATACGTAGCGCTAGTGTTGGTAAGATTGTTGTTTTTCATATTATGGATTATTTCTATTGAGCACAAATTGTGATTATCTTTTTCCAATCTTTGCTGTTGACTGCCAATAGAAGAAGAAGAATACCGCTATGCTACCTATCTAGAATATAGAACTTTCGCATTAATATGCATTCTAATTTATTTTTTCTTTGCATTTTTAAAATTATTAAAGATTTGGTATACTGGATATTTATAAATATACATTTCTTTCTTCAAGTTGCTTTACGCTTCTCCCTAAATAACAGTGTAGGCAGAGGGATCTCAGTGTTAAAAAGATTTCGTATCCTATTTTCTGCCCAATTTTCGTGACATTGCTCTATTGCGCAGTAGAACACGATACCGCGCATATTAACCGTCATGGCATAGCGGTATAGCATTTAATTATATACTTAATTAGCATTTAATTATATACTTAATTATATACTAAGGTTTGGTATACGATATCTAAGCCAGCAGTGAATTATTTTTATTTATTTGTTCTGTTAAAACACGCAATTGAATGTGATATAAAGTGAACAAAAATGAAGCATAATTGGTATAAACAGTGGGTGCGGCGGTGTGCGTAAGCGGTGCTGGCGCCAACCCGGTGATAAAGCACTGCGACATCAGCGACTGCGAGAACGTGGGCCTGTACGTGACGGACTACGCGCAGGGCGCCTACCAGGACAACGAGATATCGCGCAACGCCCTCGCCGGCATCTGGGTCAAGAACTTCGCCAACCCCATCATGCGCCGCAACCACATACACCACGGCAGGGACGTCGGCATATTCACGTTTGAGAATGGATTGGTGAGCTCCTTGTTTTTGTTTGTTCGCTTTTGGGTTGATTACTACTATTGAATGATATTACTAATAAGTTTTTATATGTTTCGGAGATAGAAATAAATAAATAAATCATACATAACCATATTCGCACCACAGTAATTTGAAAGAAATGAACACTATGAAACATCCTCTCACCAGGGCTACTTTGAGGCCAACGACATCCACAACAATAGGATCGCCGGGTTCGAAGTGAAGGCGGGCGCCAACCCCACAGTGGTGCACTGCGAGATACACCATGGTCAGACCGGCGGTATATACGTCCACGAGTCTGGGCTCGGCCAGTTCATAGATAATAAGATACACTCCAATAACTTTGCGGGCGTCTGGATCACCTCAAACAGCAACCCGACCATACGCCGCAATGAAATATACAATGGCCACCAAGGCGGCGTGTACATATTCGGGGAGGGCCGCGGTCTCATTGAGCACAATAATATTTATGGCAACGCTTTAGCTGGAATACAGGTTAGTGTAGTGGTTGCATTTTATGTTAAAAATAATTTTATCATACGTAAAACGCTTGTATTCTGCACATATCAATCTCCAAAGCAAAATTTACATTGCGGGAAGTTAAGGAGAAGATTACTCATCCACCGTTTTTTATTTATTTTGATGCAATCTACATACAGCAGTGTAGACAGAGGCAACAGCTTCACGCTATATCCCGCACACAGAAAGGAACCTAATGTTAAGACACTGTTCCCCATTTTTGCTCCACGCCGAATTTTGGAAGCATTGTGTGTTGAGGGGTAGAACTCAACGCCTCTCTTTCCCTCGTCACCATACTGAAGAAATATAAATGTAAATTTAAATAAATATTTCATTTCAGACCTAGTATTTATAGCACTTCTTATCCCACCGGCATTATAACCGCCTCTATATATATCTCGATATGTTTATTGCAATAATGTATTTGTATGTTTACAGATACGCACAAACAGTGACCCTATAGTGAGGCACAACAAGATCCACCACGGGCAACACGGCGGTATCTACGTACACGAGAAGGGCCAGGGGCTGATCGAGGAGAACGAGGTATACGCCAACACGCTGGCCGGTGTATGGATCACGACCGGTTCCACGCCGGTGTTGCGACGTAATCGCATACATTCGGGGAAACAGGTTGGAATATGTTATGCAGTTTATATATTTTTTTATTTTTATTCTATTTGCAACTCTATATCCCTTCATACAAAACTAGCCATCACTATGTGTTGGTACAATCATGAAAGGATATTAATTGCAAAGGTTGAGCTCAGAGCTGAGAGTGCGCTGTCGTGCGTCGACTCTACGCAGTAATGGCATATACTGCTATGATATGTTGCGATGTACTAAGGGGCCTCAATTTCAGTTTTCAAACTTTCTAAAATCATTAATTTAACTTTCTACTAATTTCGCATCACTGCCTGATTGATTTACTTACTAGCTTCCATTTACTTTGCTTATTGTAATGATCTATAAAAAATCTATTAAAAACTATTTTGTAATTTTCTTTACACTCATAGTGTTATCACACAACTAATATCCTATTCTACATGATATTCTTGATCTGAAACTTTTTTAAATTGTGAAAATCACTCCCAAAACTTTCTTTTAATAGCAAGCAATTGGTAAAAATATAACACATGTTCCTATTGTGTAATAGTCTTTTTTCCTGTGCTCTTCATACAACGTGACTTGCTGATTGGTATTCAACTGGTAATCACGAAAGGCTATAAATAAAAAACTGAAAAGTACAGCATCTATTTAAGTATTATATAGTAAAACATTATTACATCTGCATAATATTTACTTTAGTTATCATATTGTTACAAAAAGCTATAGAAAAATATATGAGAATATTATTTATTATTGCATTCATAATTTTTTTTAATTTTGAATTATTTTTTCTTCAAGGCAACTTAGAAAAAACTATAGACACAGTCTTATCTATAGTTTGTTTCATCAATAATAATATTTATGAAATTATACACTAATTAATATTTTTATACTCACAGGTGGGAGTGTACTTCTACGATAACGGCCATGGAAAGTTAGAAGACAATGATATATTCAACCACCTCTATTCAGGAGTACAAATACGAACCGGTAGTAATCCCGTGATACGTGGAAATAAAATATGGGGTGGACAAAATGGCGGCGTTCTAGTGTACAACGGCGGCTTAGGATTATTGGAGCAAAACGAAATATTCGATAACGCCATGGCCGGAGTGTGGATAAAGACTGATTCAAACCCCACCCTGAAGAGAAATAAGATTTTTGATGGCAGAGATGGTGGCATTTGTATATTTAATGGTGGCAAGGTTTGTGATCTATGACTTTTTTTTCAATAACTTAAAAAATCTGCTATGCAATAGCTTAAACATATAGTTATACTAAAGTATACAAAATAAAAAAAGATCTAAGTTTTTATATTAATTACATATTATTATAATTACAATTTCATAATGTTTGTCAACATATGACTTGTTAAGTAATTTCCACTAGCTTTGGTTTTTGCTTTATTGAAATAAAGTTAAAAGCCACACACACACACATATTTAATGTTGTCTAGAGAGTAGCTCGGAAAGTGGAGGTAAGCATGCATGCTCATACCTAAAGGAGATTCTGAAACCTGAACTGAAACCTAAACTTATTTGGATCACAAATCCTCTGAGCTCCTTATTCCTTATGGCACCCCACACTGAAAAAAAAAAAAAAAAATTGGCAACTACAGTATGTCCAACAAGTCTGAAGTTGGCTGTAGATGGCTGCACTGATTTGATTTTAAGATTTTTTTTTAATTTTTGTTTATTTTCTTTCCAAATATACAATGCGCAGAAGTTTCAACGCGGATACAACATATACTGTAGTTTCATTTCATATAAACTGCAGTTAGGTATATTAGGTATATTATATATTCTGTAATGAGATAAATAACGTAATAAAGAGTCATTCTCTGGGCTTATTTTCACAAATTTGTGTTTTATTGGCTTTCCAAAAAATAACACAATTGCCATTGCAGGGTGTGCTCGAGGAGAACGATATATTTCGCAACGCGCAAGCCGGCGTACTGATCTCAACGCAAAGCCACCCGGTGCTGCGACGCAACCGCATATTCGACGGTCTCGCCGCCGGCGTCGAGATCACCAACAACGCCACCGCCACGCTGGAGCACAATCAGATATTTAATAATAGATTCGGAGGTCAGTTGGGGAAAATTGTGTTTGTTTTTTTTTATTTTCTTTATACATATTTTAAAATCAGGCAAATATAAAAAATTGAGGATTTGATTCCTCACTCTCGGGAAAATGCAATATTAAATATATCCGTTTCCTCACTTTGGGAACAAGGCGAAAGAAAAAAAAGAATCCAGAATTTGACAAAAAGTGGAGAACGTATCGTGAGTGCCATCTCCTATGTCAACCCTGTTATGTGCGGGATACAGATTGAAGCTAAAAGAAAGGTAAAATGAGGCTGTCGCGCAGCGCGGCTTAATGCTACACCGTGACTGTAAACGCGATGGTTGTGATTGTGATTCCCACTAGGACTGCATTATTTTCATTTCTTTGTATTATATATAGACTTATGTATATTTCTTTAATGTTTGCATAATTGGCTTTGGAGTATGGAATTGTTAATACTGACTTATGTGATATTGTTTTTGCCAGGCCTATGTTTAGCGTCGGGAGTGTCTCCATTAGTGCGCGGCAACAAAATATTCAGCAATCAAGATGCCGTAGAGAAGGCGGTCGGCGGTGGACAGTGTCTCTACAAAATTTCATCATACACATCTTTTCCAATGCATGATTTCTATAGGTAATTGCTAATCTTATTATTGTCTATTAAGTACTTTTTTGTGGTAACTTGAATTTTATTTGTCTTTTTTTTAATATATTTATCTATCTGTATTTAATGTTAAATTTTGCAATTCCAGATGCCAGACATGTAACACAACAGACCGTAACGCTATTTGTGTCAATTGCATCAAAACATGCCATTCTGGTCATGATGTTGAATTTATTCGCCATGACAGGTAAATTTCCTATTTTAATTGTAAAATTTGTGATTGAGGGGTAGTCAGAGAGAACGGAGCGCCAAACGCTACGGTCTCTACATACCTCTTTCGCCTCGTTCACTGTCATCAACCTCTTCATACATGCCCTCCGGGGGATCCTCATGCTTTTTACGTGACCTTCCTCCAGTATCTTTGATACTGTGTTTTCGAAGGTCAACCGAGGTCTCCCCCTGCCTCTCTTACCACAACAACAGCCACATGGGTCACATCGATAAGATTAAAGTAATGTAATACTATAGTCTATATAACCAAGACCTTCCTTGACTATTCACTACAAATGGTAGTTCCTGAGAGCGTTTTCAAATAAAGTTTTCAGCTATATAGTATAAATTGGATGGATATTAAACATAATTCTGGTTTTTTTTTTCAGATTTTTCTGTGATTGCGGCGCTGGTACGCTGTCAAACCAGTGCCAACTGCAGGGCGAGCCCACGCAGGACACCGACACGCTCTACGACTCGGCCGCTCCTATGGAGTCGCACACGCTCATGGTCAACTGAGCCGCGTCCCGCCTGCCGACACCCGCCGCCATCGCCGACATCCGCCGACACCCGCCGACACGCAGGCGACACTTGCCGACACCCGCCACCCTACCTGCCATGAAGGGACGATCGTACACGGATGTCTAATTTATATATATTATTATAATTAGTTATTACAACATAAAATTGTATTGTGTTCGGTTCACGTGCAATTCGAAGTTCTATAAGTTGAGTTGTGAACATTTATAATATTTATTATAACTTTTATACAGAAAGAAAATTTGTCGCAATATAACGTCGCAAGTTTATGAGAAATGACACATTTGTCCGTGTGTCGCGATCGTTCAGTCCGCGCATGTCCAGCCTTAACTAAGTATTTTTATTAACTTACCATTGTACACGCACCCGTGTCGCTGTACACCTCCTCATATGACCTATAATCGGTTCAATTATGTATTCTCGATGTATATTCTATAGACGAAAAGTTTTCTAATACGCTATTTGTATATGTAGGGGCGTTTTTATCATCTGTACTTAATATTGTATTTTGTCGTGTAGAATCATACATTCCCAAATTGTAATCATCTCACTTTTGGTGTCACATTATAATATATATATTAAGAGTAAAATTATGATTTGTTTTATAAAGTATTCTAATAGCCTTATAATAACGTCTATGCTACTGGTTCTGGTTATTTAATCATGAGGAAAATTTATTACTTTTTTGTTTGTTTACGTGTCGCATTCGATGTTTTCGTTTAGTCATGGCCGATTCTATCCAGCGACTGCGACGGTCAGAGTAGCTAATTGTATTATAAACATTCTTTATACATATTTTAAAAGTTTGACGATACGATTAATTTTGCATAAATATACATATTGTTCAGCTCGCCTGATGTTTAGGGTCGTTTGTTCGTGTTTAGTTAATAGAAATATTCACTCGAGTAAGAGCCACTCGGTCTGGTCGGTCGGGGCTGGGTGGGTGGTAGGTGCGACGCATGTCGAACTTTCTCTTGATTTGGGAGTCCGCCTCGCCTAACTATTTTCGGCGCTCCTATCGCGCTTTGTAAATATTTCTGTCTCACAATAATCGAAAATGTAGTAATTAATGTATTTGTATCATTATATTTTTATTATTGATCACAATGTGTATGTTTAATTAATTATTATGTATTACGTACGTTACGCGGAGGGAGAGATCAGAGTGTCGCTAGTGTATTATAAAATGCAAAGGAAAGAATGTGCGTATTTACTTGGAAAAGATCTTAGGTACAATTGATATTTTATTATTATATTGTTAATTTAAATGTGGTATCGATATCGAACGAGAAGCAATGTTAAGATGGAGGCCGCGCAAATCGCGCGCGCCCGAGGGCCGATAGTGATAAGTTAGCCGGTAAGATGATAATGAAAAATCAAAATTACTAAATAATCACTATTGCAAGTTTCGAACCGTTCAATCGTCTCCATAGCACGGTATGTTCTGAATATGCTTTTTTTATATCCTCAATCTGTGATCATCGCTAAATATGTAAGAGAAGTATTTTAGTTCACCGCGTACAGAAAAGATAAGACTTTTGTCGTTACGTCAAAATTATCAAAATAAGTGGCGCCGATGCTTTATATAATTGAATTGAATGTGAAATTGTTATTTATTGAAATGTCAGTATGTTTTAATTTATTACATTAAAATCTGGATAATATTTTGTTTATACCTGAGAATACCACTGTAAAATCCGTGATATACATCATATAATATTATATATCTGAATTTTATTTACTCCCTTTATTTTATTTATATGAAATACCTTCTTGTTCTATTTTCTATTTAAAACTTAAAAAAACATGTATTGGATTTCTCTCTGCATTTATTAGGAATTAGTTCTCGCCTCTGGGGTTATTTATGATAATTTAATTATTTATTTTATTAATTTTAATATGATACTGCCCGAGTATTTTAACACTTCTGCCTACCCTGTTATATTTAAAATAAAGCAGATGAAATAAAGAATAAATATTTTTAATGAATTGTTATCAGTAAAAAATTGCAAGTTTTAAATTTATTTTTAACTAACGGCCTGGTCGCGGCTTTTCCCGCTTGAATTACATGATTATTCATTTCAGAAATATAGATACTACAAACAGCCTTAATTATTAAATAATTGATTTGGATAAGTATTCACGATATACTGTGTAAAATAACTTATATTAGGTCCAGTACAGTTTTTAAATTAGTAACATATATTATTAGTTAAATATATAATTGGTATACAGAATATACAGAGAAAGCACGTCTTTAGGCACTTTTATATAATCTATAAAATAATCAACATTTTCGGTCAAGTTCCAGTCGTATATGACCCGAGAGTTTCGTACCAGTCCCGTGAATAGCGATACACCAAAAGAATAACTAAATGAGTTGTCATTTTGTATCAAATTAAGTACAGATTAAATTTGTACCTAATGGATTTTTCTGTGACACTAATACAAGAAGTAGTCAATTTTTGAAAAATAATTTTGGAATTTTACTTTATACGCGCCGTAAGTTTTAACTTTTTAACAAATTTCGTAATTGTATATCAACGGGAAGTACCCTATAGTTATGATAGAAAATGCGACAAAAAACGAAGCGTAAACCCTCATATTTCATCGTCATTTGATTGCGATGATTTAGAAGATAGATTTTATTGTGCTCTAATATAGACTTGAACATTGAGGTATCTAACCTTTAACCGATCTTGTACAAAATAGTCTTGACAGACGGACAAAAGACAAAGTTATCTTATAAGAATTTTGAGGTATGTACCCTAAAATACCCTTGGCACATACATACATGTGCAATGTCTAGTCTAGTACAATAGTGATATTTTTATAAACAGTGTAAGAGCATTTTTTTCTTCAGACACAATTTTTTAGAGGTTGCTCCCAAAATAATTTTTTTTATACGTTTCTTAAAAAAGTATTAATTACATAAACGAACGAACGGACTGAAGAACCTATTCAAAATATTTCTTTGAATATTAAGTTATTCTTTATCACTGTGTTAAATAATTACGAACTAAGGCTAGACTGTTACGAAGGTAATCTTCACCAACAATCTATGAACAATTGTACTTTAAAAACACGTAAATTTATTAACAATCAAATAAATAAGACGTTTCTAAAGTCATTCTTTTGGCCAGAATCTTGCCAGCGCGTTTCAGAAAACGTTTTATGCACATGACCATTGGATTTTTGTAACTGTAACCATTCGAACATTGTTAGAAAAATACTACTATGTTTATGTTAAATTTATTATAAGTATAGATTACACTTACAACAATGTTTTATGCGTTATGAACATTCATTATCATATGTAGTCAATAAATATCGTTGCGTACGTTTCTACTTTTTTTTTTTCAAATATAAATATCTTAAAAACTTTAAGTACATTATTTTTTGATAGAGTGTAGCGCTAATCTTTGCAAACTATAAAAATATAAAGTTTTTTGTGCACAGCGCCATCTATTTATGATGGTCAATACGCTATTAAAAAAAATAGTTTAATTGTTCCTAAATTGAATTTTACAGCTTTTTAAGAGTACAACAATGTTAATATAATGATTTTTTTTCAATCCGATCCTAAGGTCTTGACACATTATGGCAATGTGATTGTTGATTGACCGCTACAACTTACCAAAAACCAACGTTATGCCACTGCGTTTCACATCAGGTAACGCCGGGCTCCGGCGCCCAACCCATCCTAAGGCCGGCAACGCACCTGTAGCTACTCTGGAGTTGCACGGGGCCGTGGGCGGCGGTAGTTACTTACCATCAGCTAACCCGAACGCTCGTTTGTCGTGCCTTTTCCATAAAAAAAAGGGTTTAGTTGTTCCTACTGGGCCTACAGATATAGCAAGACGATAGATGTGGAAGAGTCATAACATTTTAATAGTGCTGGAGACCGTCAGAATTTAGACATAAATTAGGGTACGTGATTTTTAAAGTTGGGATACCAATACCAACTTTGAATAGTTATTCCACTCATTGCATTTCTAAAGATTGCATTTCTAAATTTTTATTTCAAATAAAAATTTGTATACATTTTATACTTATCGTTTTGATCATGCCAAATAAAATATGTTGTCTGTGTCTTGTTCCTCTTTGGCTGCTGTTGCTCGGTTAAAATTGTAAAATGCAGATAATAAAATTTAAAATATTTATATGAATTTAAAAAATATTGTTGTTATTTTGTGAACAATAAACTAACATTTTCCGATTTTTATATAGAGTAATATATCCAATTGTGACTTATTTATTCACGAAATCAATAACATTGAAACAAGAAATGAAAAAGAAATTCATAACGAAATATTTATTTACAAAAAAATACGTTATTTATACAAATTATTATTAATAATTAAATTACCTTTTACAATATATTTATGTACTTAAACATTGTATAGTTAAAAAAAAACAATAATTGTTTATATTAATTATACCGTTGTTTCTGCCGCGGCGATCTCCTCGGCGAAATGTGTACTGCTTTCATTGGGGTATTCAGTTTTCTGTGATCCGTTACAGACGACGGGTGTTTTCATACTTCTGGGGGTACATAAAGATTTTTTCATAGCCGGCGGTTGAGGTGTCTTCATTGGAACATTTGATTGAGGCGACACTATCTTTTTAACAGGTGTCACTTTTTTATGTAGCCGAGAGTTGGTGTCGTGGTGATGAGGTACAGGTGTTCGAAATCTTCCAACGCTCGGGCCGATGTCGTTCGGGTGTTTACCAAAAGTATTGGTTTCAACGTCGTTGTACGCCTGGGGCCTCGTTTTCGAATGACTTAAGATTCTTTGGTGTTGAGTGACTCGTGGTTTCCTCGCAAAACCTGTATGTACCGCCTTTTCGTTTCTTTCTGACGATTTGTCTGAGCTGGATTCGAATAGCTTGGCCTTGGCGAGCACGGCCCCTGCATTCTGCCGCCGTAATTTATTGACAGACGGTCGTCCAGACTGACCGTTCGTTTCCACTTCGCCCGTTTTATCCATAAAGAAAGCGGCAGCATTACGCCATTTCTGTTGTGAATTCGGTGGGTTCTCTTTAAACTGTTTAACATTTTTGCTACTTCCATTCTGGCAACACTGAAATTGTGACGAGGTTCTTTGATTATTTTTAACGTTAATCGTGTTATTCATAGAGTTATCAGACTCGGTCCCGTCCCAGCTGTTGTTCATGTTTATATTGAGGGACCGACGAGGCTGGACTTTACCAATAGTTTTGTTCAAATTGTAATCTGGTGCAAGACTTATTCGTTTACGTTGACGGTACTTTTGACTTGTATCCGATATATTAATGGAGTTTTCGGAGAGTGAGCCGTCCCATTCGGAGGAAGTTTGGGCGCTCATAGGAACTGTATCTGATTTGACCGTGCTGCGCTCTCTACGAACAATCCCCACGTAAGGATAGAACCTATCCACATTGTGACCGGCTTGTGCATGAGACGAGGCATTCCAGGATTTGTGCCGCACTATTTTTGTTAAATTTTCTTTGGAGCGGCGTCTTATTGAACCAATTTTCCTGGCGCTCGGAGATCGTATGATCTTCGCTTGTTCTTTTGGCCGTATTTTCAACTCTTTGCTCAGACGACGAGCCAAATGCTCTGAGCTCGGACAATTCAACATGGCGACTTCTTCTAAAGTTTGCTCATAAACATTTTGAACTTGCTGTAGTGGCTGAACTCGCGGTATTACGTCTGTGAACTCTCTGGACAACCTGTTCTCTATGGCGGAGACTCTACTTTTTATTTCTTCGTATTCTTGTTTGGATATTCTTACATAATCTTTGTCTATTGCTTTCATCTCTGGTGACAAGTCAATGGTATCGTGTGCGCTGAATAAATTTTCTGTAGATGTTAACAAATCCTCGCTGCTGACGCTCGTTTCTGAGTTTTTATGCGAACTGAAGTCTTTACTTATGACTGGTGTGCTTCTCGCATCCATAAAACTTAATCTTAGTCTTTTACGTTCTGTTACACCCCTGAAAAACGAACTCAGTAATAAATACCCTTGTATATTTTTGTTGCAACATGAAATTATTAAAGTTTTATTTTATGTATTGGCTATCTCAACAAATTCTATGCCAACTTTTATTAAGCAAACGTTTATATTATTTTAAAAATTATTAGTAAGGATATATTTATCGATACATTTAAATAATAAATTTAATTCAAGTCACAAAAAATTTTATAATGTAGAATTAAAATATGAATAAAAGCCATGAATATTCAATGAGGATTATCTAAAATTTGGACATCAAATTTTGTTTTTAACTTGATACATAAACAAATGATTAATAAATAAACGAATTGATTAACAAAAAAGAAACTTACATTTTCATTGGCGTAAAAGACAGTTCTTTCTGAGGTAGACCTTTGGTAATTTCTTTTCTGTAAACATAAAGATTAACTTTAGAAATATAATAAACAAAACTAGATCTAATTTTTTTTCTATATAAAGATATTTACTTTGTTTTTACTGAAAGTCCTTCATAGGAGTCAAACTTTCTCTTAGCAGCGGATTTGCTTATAATTGGAGTTTTACCGTTTTCCATAACCGGCGCTGGCGTGGTGACATTACCAGATACCATTTTTCTCAATCCACTTAACATTCCTATAAAAAATGGACAGCAATCAACAATTACAGTAGTAATTTAAATTTCATATTTCTTGAACTTCGTGTAGGCAGAGAGAACCTAGTGTCAAAACATTTTAGTCTTTTCTTTTCCGCCCGAATTCGGGCCATTACGTGTTACATAGCAGAATTCAACGTCTTACATTACTACTTATCAGAGCGAGGAAATGAAATAACTCGAAACGAACCTATAACCACCGCGTTTACAATCAGACACTGCCACAATGCACTATGGTGACCATATATTTTATCCTTTAAGTAAAAACTATACATGATGACAATTGAATGTTTAGAAACCCTCCATCCTTTACTTCATTTATTGATATGCCATTTAATTTTACGGAAAGAAGAGAATTTTATCTATTATATAAATAGATTTTTTATAACTAAATCACAAAATCGAGTATTGTTAAGAAAATGCCAGCGAACAATATTAAGCTTCACGCTGTATCCCGCACATAGTAGGTTAAGCAGAAGGAATCTGTGGTTAAGACTTTCTGTTTTTTTTTTTTTTTATGGAAAAGACACGGTAAACGAGCGTGCGGGTCACATAATGGTAAGTGACTACCGCCGCCCACGACCCCGTGCAACCCCAGAGGAGCTACAGGTGCGTTGCCGGCCTTTAAGATGGGTTGGGCGCCGGGGCCCGGCATTACCTGATGCGAAACGCAGTGGCATAAAGCCACTACTTCACGCCGGTTTTAAATGCCGGGGGTGGTAATGATCCGGTCGAGTCTGCCCATGCGTGTTGCCATTGCTGGCGACGTGACTCTACCACACGTACTTTAGTCGCCTCTTACGACACCACCAGTACCAGGATGATCCTATTCTAGGCCGGGATCACACGGCACGTCACTTTCTGTTTCACTTTCTCCTATCTAATTCAGGATGCATTGCGTATTGAGTGGCGGTATCTCAACGACGACGAAAAGAAACATGAATTTAAATAAATAACAGTGACATGCAAATAACTGATTCATAAATTAAATATTAACTTATTATATATATGTATATATGATATCAGTCACAGACAGTGGATCAATCAGCCAGCCACTTCATAGTTTTATACTAAATTAAACAGAACCAAAACTATAACTAACATAGGTGATGAGACCTGGATGAGAGATGAGATGATGATGAGAGAAATGGATGTTTTATCTAAAAGAATCTATCTAAAATGCTGCTAGATCCCACAAAGTTTGAATATTTAATATTATACATTAAATATCAATATAAATAACTATTTAGCTAGCTGTTTTAAACTACAATTTATTATGTGACTATATTTTGATAAAAATAGCACCTGCAACAACAACATACATACATATCTCATATTGGTAGAAAATGATTATTTTTTTAATATATATAATAATTAATATACAACACTCACTATTAAGAGAGCCACTTCTTCTTTTCTTCCGTCTAGATTGACCAACATCTGAATCATCATCTAGCCTTGTCATGAGGTCATCTGTTAAAAGTCCTATGTGGTGGGCATTTTCAATAAATATCTGAAATTGATAAAATTTGTTTTGCTTCCCACAAATAGCAGGGTAGGCAGAAGAAACCTGGGAACCTATTGTTGAGGTACTCTATTCCCACTAAGATATTTCTGTTCCCCACTTTCTGTTGAGTTCTGAAGGGGTTGCATGTTGAGTGGTGCAACTCAAAGCTACACTATGGCTCGTTACCAGCAATATTTAATGTAATATTTTCATTTCCTCTAGTGGGCCCAATCCAACCCACAATCTGTCGCGTTTACAGTGGCATGCTAGTGCCCCTCCACCACAACTAGTGCTTCATAATTTTGAAATATAAAACTGCCTAGAAACATATTTTTGAAAAAAGCTTATTTCTAAGTCATGTCATTTTATATAATCAGTATTTAAGCTTCATCTTCTTACAACTATTTAATTGAAACTACTAATACGTAGATAGCGCTATACAGTATTTCTATAGACTATAAAATGTGGAGGCCATCATGGTGCAGCATCTTATTGTAAATGCAAAGGTTGTGGATTCAAATCCCACTCAGAAATGGGTCATGGTCAATGGTCAATGGCTGGGTCAGAACATAAGAAGGTGCAGTATTAAGTTCAACTACTCAACGCTCCTGACTAGGTTTCCAGTGTCCCTACTAAGTAGTATGGAGAATGAGCATAACTAAATAAACATATAAATACAAATATGATAGTTATCTACATCCTCCAAGTTACAAATATATATAATAAACAAATCTTATCAAAGGACGTTGAGTTTAAATTAAACATCCTTAACGGTTTTTGTGATAATGAATCAGGAAAATAATTTATATATACTAAGGCCATGGCTTGAATGTTGTAATATGTATAAAATTTTGGTTCCATTTGCTTATGTGCGGTAAACAGAGGGAACCTAGTATTAAGAAAGATACAGTATGAACATAAAAAATTCAAACATGTGAATTATACATGATTAAAATTTTATAGATTTTAAATGTAACATAATTTCTGTGTGTCACCTTAACTAGTGCAACATGATGTTCTAAACGCTGGGTTGAGGAGGCAGCTGGTAAAGGCATAATACTTGGAGCCAAGACAATAGCCAAATTTGAAGAATCCATCAAATTTTCTTTATGTCTAGATGCTATGTATTTTAATAACTGAAATAAATAATATAAAAACATATATATTAAATAACATTGAACAAACATATTTTGGAATATTAAAAATATGTTTAATGTAGTTAATTTTACCATTAATAGATTATTTTTTTGCGAAATAGGTATCCAGATATTCTACAAGGCAAGATTCACTGCAACTCACAACACTTACCTCCATTATATAATGTAAAAGATGCACATGTAATACTGGTAATAACAAAAGTGTATTCAAGAGAGGCTTTAAGCTATCTTCTGCTGCTGAAACTCTACATCTCAATAGTAAATCTTGTACTTCTGCACTTATCAAAGGTTCAGGTAAACATCTCAGATAAAGTTTTAAGACACTTGCTACATCTATAGGATGATGACCTTCTGATACGCAACCACCAGCGTCAAGCAAACGCTGAAACAATTACCAATAAATTAAAATTTTACACCACTAGACATTATTAAAACATTTATTTAATAGTCACCTTAATATCTTTCTGGCGAGTTTGTGATCCAGCTTTGCGGAATAAACCTTCGACATGAGCATTGGCTCTCAACACTGAAGACATTTCACTGACAACATTAGGAACACTCAATGTACTTCCACAACAAATCACACTACACGATGGCACTTTTAACAAAGGTGCTCCGAACACTGTTTTATGATCCTAAAATAAAACAAATTATTTTAGAAGTAGCAATAAAAAATTCCAAATAATAATATAACAAACATATTTCATTCTAATTACTTTGACATTTTTCAGAATAATCTTTTTAAAACGATGTTTCAATCCAGCTTTTTTTAGTTCTCCAACTATAATAGATTGTAATTTTCCATGATTAATACCGTCTGATATTAACATATTGCTTGTTTTAACTCATTTAACAATAACTTATAAATGATAACTAAATCTAAATTTTAACATAATTCTGCCAACTTTTCAAACTATACAATTTCGTTATTTCTTACGTTCCGTTTTACGTTTATAATTTCAGAAAAATAGATCGAGGTTTTATTTAACTGCGTACAATTTGATTTAAAAAAACTTAATTATAATTTTGATATATTTTACAATGTTTTATTTCAATAATATAATAGTTATAAGGATATATTTTTAAATTTATGTATAAATAAAGACATTAATTATTTCTTATATATAAGTGAAAGGAACGCATCGATGTTACGTCGTGATATAGATAACACATAACCATTGTACTTTTAGGTTAATTTTAACTTAACATACAGTTCTAAATAAATTTATCTGAACAGTAAATGTATTTCATATTCGAGATATAAAATTATTATCTAGAATACTTTATATTTTAAATTTAAAGATAATATTTTAATATTGTTATAGATATAAATATCCTCTTAAATATTCTTGTAAAAACCTTTCTTAACTATTTTTCTACATCTACAACTTAACTTACTAATAAAAACCATAATATTATTTAGAAATTTAATTTAATATGATATAGAAGTTATGGACCAATAAGTGAAGTACACATAAGTATCCTATGGTATTTAATTGGCAAATGGTTTTTATATGAAACAAATTGTTCTTAATTTTATTATTAGGCGTGAATATTTAACAAATTGTTAATTTTTATTACATTGTTGATGTTCAACATTAACTTTAGCGATACTTAGTTAAAAATAATTTTAGAGCAATAAACATATTTATTTTTAATTTATTTAGAACTGGCAAGTTTAATTGTAAGAGAGACGTGTCAGTCAGCCAAAAGTCAATCAATTTCAATAGATTCGTATTGTGGAAATTGATGTATGAGAAATCTTTTATTGAAAATTTAAGATAATCAATAATTTTATCTTAAATTAAGATGCCGGCATCGGCAACGTCTCAACCAGGCGGTGGCCGGAGTAAAGGAGTGTTTAATAACACAACCGGCTTCAGCACACTGATCACGGTTACAGTTTTGTCACTGGCTTGGTTGGCCGGTTTTGCTTCCCGGCTTTTCGCAGTTATTCGTTTTGAAAGTATTATTCATGAGTTCGATCCCTGGTAAGCTTTTTTTTTATTAAAAATAACATATTTCAATATTTACCTCAAGAGTTTTTTTCTATTGACGAATTCTTCCTTACGTGTTACAGGTTTAACTATAGATCGACAGCATACATGGTACAACATGGGTTTTACAATTTTTTGAATTGGTTCGATGAAAGAGCATGGTACCCCCTGGGGCGTATTGTGGGGGGTACTGTATACCCTGGCCTCATGATCACATCAGGGACAATACATTGGATATTGCATACTCTTAATATACCTATACATATAAGAGATATTTGTGTTTTTCTTGCTCCAGTATTCAGGTAAAGTAGTCCTTATATCATAGAATGTTAGAGATGTTCTTTTAATTTCTTTTATTTTGTATTCTTTTTACTATAATCTTTTTATTTTTAGTGGGTTAACAGCTATAGCAACTTACTTATTAACATCTGAACTATGGTCAAGAGGAGCTGGTCTGTTTGCTGCTTGCTTTATAGCCATTATTCCTGGCTATAGCAGTAGATCAGTTGCCGGCAGTTATGATAATGAGGGCATTGCCATATTTGCTTTGCAATTTACTTATTACTTGTGGTTGAAAAGTATTAAAAGTGGATCAGTATTTTGGTCAATTTGCACAGCCTTATCTTACTTTTACATGGTAAGTATTTTTATTCTACTTCCAGCATAAAAAATTAAATTGCTATTATTCATAAATTATGTTAAAAAAATGACTCCCTTGTAAATTGATAATAATATATCTTTAGGTATCGGCATGGGGTGGTTACGTGTTTATCATCAATCTGATTCCTCTACATGTATTTATTTTACTGATAATGGGAAGGTTTTCACAAAGACTATTTGTCAGTTATACTGTTTTCTACATTATGGGATTATTACTATCTATGCAAATTCCATTTGTTGGTTTTCAACCAATACGCACCAGTGAACACATGGCTGCATCAGGTAGGCATATTTATTATTATTTAATAATTTTATGTAAAAAATATTTTATAATTCATCATTACAGTTTATCTCTTATAAATAAAAGAGAAACCCCCATTGTTTTTACAGTAAAATATTATTATACTGAGTTGGAGAATGGTTTCATATTGTAAATTATAACCATAAAACAAATGAGGCACTTCATATTTTAAAAATAATAAATTAAACACATCTGTTTTCTTATTTTTAAATACATACATAAAATGATCACATTTTATTATAAATATATTATTATCACATTTTATTATAAAATTTTTAATTAAACATTGTAATTACAAGTCTAATGATTATAAAACCAAATTTTATAGCTTGTATGTCATAAATTAATACTAATATTAAACTTAACTAAGAAATTGAAACCGTTGTAAAAGAAGTTAATTTAATATTTCACTCAAATACACCAAGTAATTGTTTGATAAGGTTTTATTAGTATTGCTTCACAGCTGGTTTTATGCAAATACAGTATAATATGCTATTACAAATTGTACAATTGAAAGAATTTATGACTTATGTCTTTTTTAAATTTAAATTTTTTAATCTATTTTGATAGACTATATAGTCACAGATTTGATTCCCATTAAAATAAATAAAATCAATTCAGCTTCACACTGTATCCCGCACACAGCAGAGTAGACAGAAGGGACTAGTGTTAAGACACTGTTTCCCACTTTCTGCCAAATTTTGAGGGCATTGCGTGCTGAGTGGCAGAACTAGACAGTTGCGTTTAGCCTCAACATCAGAGCAAAGAAATGGATATATAAATTTAAATAAATATTTCTTTCCTTTGAGTGGGGATGGAACACATAACCAGTCACATCTAAATTTATATTTTTGTTCCTTCACTCTAGGTAAAGCCCTGGGGAATGAAAAAGGGTTCCTTCTGCCTAATCTGCTAATATGAAAGCTAATATTTTATATATTTTTAGGTGTGTTTGCCTTGCTTATGGCAATTGGAGCATTGAAATATTTACATAGTCTGAATCCAAAAGGACAATGGAAACAGTTATTAATATTGGGGGGCCTAATAGCTGCTGGCGCAGTATTTTTAGCTGTAGTTCTACTTACATATATGGGTGTTATTGCACCTTGGAGTGGCAGGTGAGTTGGATATGTCAAGTTAGTAAAAAGTCAGAGTTAGAAAAGTAGTGTCTTGACCCTAGGTTCTCTCTGTCTACTCTATTATCTGAGACAAAATATGAAGCTAAGAAAAAGTAAATTTATATTGGCTATATTTATATTTAATGCAAAGTACTTGTAATATGCCATAAGTTTTAGCATAAAATTATACTTGCAAATATCTATTAGACTACTTAATTTACATTAAAATAGTAGGAAAATGAGCACAATTTATGTTTATATTTCATTTTAAACCTATGTTCAGAAAGTTTTATCTAGTTATTGCACTCTGCTTTTATGTAAACCATAAAAGCATATATAATGTTTTACTGTATATAAAAATTATTAAATTATTTTAGACTTCAAAACTATTTACATTTCATGAAATGTATTATTACTTTATTATTATAGCGAAAAAATAGGCGGAAACCAATGTTAAGACATTTCATTAATTTTTCCTTCTAAACTTCTCTATTTATAGTAGATTTAATAAACAAAAATGAAAAAAATAATGATATTGAACTGGCTTCAATAAGGCCAGTCGTGGCGCAGGGGCACGAAGTGTGACTGGTTGTGGGTTCGAACCCTACTCGAGGAAGTGAAAATATTTATATAAATTTATATTTCCATTTCTTCGCTCTGGTGTCGAGACAAAGCTCGGCGTTGAGTTCCGCCACTCAACACGCAATGCCTTCTGAATACGGCGGAAAGTGGGGAATAGAGTGTCTTTACACTAGATTCCCTCTGCCTACTGTGCTGTATGCGGGATACAGTGTGAAGCTGATTTTAATTTATCCAGTAGTTCCTGATATTAATGCTTTCAATCAATGTTCAGTACTTTTTTATATTGGTTTTTTAATATATTTGTAATATATTTTTTCTAACTCATAGGTTCTACTCATTATGGGACACTGGCTATGCAAAGATCCATATTCCAATTATAGCGTCAGTGTCCGAGCATCAGCCTACAACATGGTCTTCGTTCTTCTTCGACCTCCACGTTCTGGTGTGCACGTTCCCTGTGGGACTGTGGTACTGCATCAAGAATATAAATGATGAGAGAGTTTTTGGTATGTAAATGCTTTTTTTATTATTTTTTTTAAATAAACTTGACCAATGCTGAAACTGTGGCTAATCTAAAAAATGTCGTAATATTTTTCGTTTTATTCTGAATTATATCCATTAGTACCTATTTGTAAATATTCATATCTTTAAATATGCATTTTGTTACACCTAAATTGTAAACTTCCAAACATCGAAAGAAAAAAACGGAACCCTGTTAGGATCACTCTGTTGTCCTTCCGTCTGTCAAGTCTATTTACCTCCAAATCGCATGGAGGTTTCAGACTGAATGTCATAATTGGTTGACCCCTCCTTCCTCCTTGTATCAATATTTTTCAGGAAAGGTGCAATATAGAAATATAGCGTACAGCGTATTCAATATCTTAGAATGAAACGAAACGAAACTTAGCCGCCGCCGTATTTATGAATATCCCCTAATCAAATTCTAATAAATAAATAATAATTTCAGTGGCGCTATACGCATTGAGCGCGGTCTACTTTGCTGGTGTGATGGTCAGATTGATGCTCACATTAACACCGGTGGTGTGTGTGCTCGCCGGTATTGCTTTCTCCATACTACTTGATTTGGTTCTAAGAGAGGATGACGTGCCCACTGCGCCGGCTGAACCCGATGAGAAGAATTTGTATGACAAGGTTAGTATATATTGATGACTTGTATAGTGTAAATGGGCAATTTATATGTGTTTTTGAGGACTGTATCTTCCTCTTTAGGCTAAACAGAAGGTTGAGCGATTGTCACTTGGGGGAATGGATCATTTGATATTTTTGTTTTCTCGCTCTGGTAACAAAACATAGACCGGTGTTGACTTTCTCACTTAACACGCTATATGTAATTCTAGGTTCCTTTTGCCTACCCTGTTATGTACTTGATACAGAATAAATCTAAAAAGAAATATTCACAGGCAGGTAAACTAAAAAAACGTGTCCACGAGCCAGCCGCCCAAGATACAATGCTAGGCATGAACATTCGTTCGGGGACCCTCATAGCCTTCATGATCCTCCTGATGCTGTTCTCCGTGCACTGCACCTGGGCCACCTCCAACGCGTACTCCAGTCCCAGTATTGTGTTGGCCAGCTACGGTAACGATGGGTGAGTTGTATATTGTATTGTTTACGTTATTTATCAGCTTCACGCTGTATTCCGCACACAGCTAGGGTAGTAGTGTTAAGACACTTCGTTCCCCACTTTCCGAATTCTGGAAGCATTGCGTGTTGAGTGACAGAACTCAACGCTGCGTTTTGCCTCGACACTAGAGCGAAGAAATGGAAATATAAATGAAATAAATATTTCATCTCGTCGAGTAGGGATGAAACCCACAACCAGTCGATTTTACAGTCACATTTTGTGCCCCTGCGCCACGTCGTCTCTATTATTGTATATACTCTATTATTTATATTATATTGTTTTTATATTGAATTTAGTACTGAGCCGTTGCGGCGCAGTGGCACAAGCGTGCGACTGTAAAAGTGACGGATGTGGGCTCGATTACCTCTCGAGGGTATGAGTATTTAATATATAAATTTCCACGCTCTGGTTCCTTTTAAGGTTATACAAGACTTTTATTTAGTATTTCTTGCAGATTCATGCCTTTCCCCCTTGAAGCTGTTACTAGATACTAGATGTAGATATTAATATTGCAGCACTTTGTATAACAAGACTAAGAAATACCACAGAATAATGTTGTGCTTTAAATATTTTTTAATAATTTTTAAGTGTAAATCCACACTTAGGAAAGAAGGATACTTATTTAGAAAACGTATAAAAATTTTAAAATAGCGGGTCTCGAACCCGCGTCTCCTCGAAACCTGGATTTTGTGGTTTAGGTTATTAAAATAATGATACTAGAATCGATAAGTTTATCTTCACAAATCTTCTGCTTTGGTGGTGTCTTGAGTCTCCGCTCATTATGTTTTTTACTTACTACTTACATTACTTTATTAGTTTATAATATGGATGTTTATTAATTTTAAATTATTATTTAGTTCTAGAAAAATCCTGGACGATTTCAGAGAAGCTTACGGTTGGCTTTCACAAAACACTGCGGAAGATGCCAGAATTATGTCATGGTGGGATTATGGATACCAGGTATTATAATATTTATGTCAACTTTTGCTTATCTTTATTTACTATGGCAACATTTAATACTGCATTGTTTTATCATTGAATTAAAAAATATGATAGTTATTAAATGAATAGTTAGTTAATAAAAAAAAGAAATGTTAAGAGACTTTCTGTATATAATAATTTAAAAAAAATCTTTCTCGATACAATTTAAACCGTTTTGATTTTATTTAGAAACTCAATAAAGAAAATGTATATTACAGATAGCAGGCATGGGCAACAGAACGACATTAGTGGATAACAATACATGGAACAATTCTCACATAGCATTAGTAGGGAAAGCCATGGCGAGTAACGA
The DNA here is from genome assembly GCA_917862395.2 of Heliconius sara. NCBI lineage: Eukaryota > Metazoa > Arthropoda > Insecta > Lepidoptera > Nymphalidae > Heliconius > Heliconius sara. The sequence goes on along the minus strand of OU860787.2, from coordinate 8,120,055 downwards.
GAGCGCGGCCTACGATATAATGACGATGTTGGACGTAGATTACGTTTTGGTCATATTTGGTGGCGCCATTGGGTATTCTGGGGACGATATCAATAAGTTCATATGGATGGTCCGTATCGCTGAGGGGGAACACCCTAAGGATATTCATGTTAGTGTTCGATTGATATTTTTTGAATTTCGAAGTTGAATTTGAAAATGTTTATTGTTATGCATTTATTTATTCTTTAAACAAAAGCAAAATTATTTTTATTTTTAAGTTCCATCGATATAATAAAATGCGTTAGTTTAATTAAATGATTATATATGGTTTCTTTTTTTTTAGTAAAAAATAAAAGATTTTTTTATGTACTTGGTTTTGTATAATGTGACTATACCTGATGTCAATTTTGTGTTAAGATCTTTTGGTTTGGCCGTTAACTGATCATTGCCTATTATTTTTCTGTTTTATTATTACAGGAAGCGGATTATTTTACAGAACGAGGTGAATACAGAATAGATTCGGAAGCCTCTAAAACTATGTTAAATTGTCTCATGTACAAACTATCATATTATAGGTAAGCGATTTTTAATTACATACATATTTATAAAAAAATAAATTACTAAACGTTAATTGTTCTCTTTCATATATATTATATTAATTAATAACTGTTAAAAAAAATAATATTTGTATTATTTTATATAAAAATAAGACTAGTCGCAGAATAGCGTCACTAAATGTGGAGAGAGCATCTTGTAATACATTTCTTTACCTTTAACATTTTCGTGTAGTACAAGAAAATTTTTGAAATATGTATCTATGTAACATAATATGATAACATAACATAACATCGGTGTCAGAAAAACAACTTGAGACTTAGCAGGAATTTATTAAAGTAATAGTACTCAAAACCATTATTTTTTGTTACATTTTTGTCTGTTTGCCTGTGTTTAATCAAATGCAGTTTTCAATAGTAAAAACTTTTGTTTTTCTTGATATTTAGAGTTTCTTTATTTCTAATAGTAAATAAATTAATGATTATTATATATTAGCTTACTCCCCCGAGTCAGTCAAAGCAGGCAGGCTTTAGCTAGTATGTTAATAAGTGGTAAAATAAAATTTCAGATACGATAGTGGTGGCAGTCCCTCCGGCTACGACCGCACACGAGGTGCTCTACCCGGAAACAGGGGATTCAAACTCACGTACTTAGAGGAAGCCTATACTACGGAGCATTGGCTTGTTAGAATATATAGGTACTGATTTCTCTAACTTTTTTGATAATTAAAGACTTTTTGTATGGTTTTTCATAGAATTGAGTGTAAATTGTAAATAATTTCGTGTTTAAATTTGATTAATGTTATTAATTTTAATTTTTGTCTTTATTACGACATTAATTTATTTGGGAATTTTCATAAAAGGAATTGATTCAAATTATTATTTGAGGTTTATTGGTATGATAAAAACATATTAGGTATAATAGTGTAGTTGCGCTATACTAGTGGCATACCTCAATGATCCGGTGGTTGTCGGTGTTGATTGATTTTGCCTGCGCGGCTATATGCGGGATGCGGCGTGAAAAAAAAAATAAGATGCCTATGACCAGTTATTTTTCATAATAAAAAAATGGTAATAATTAACAAACTATTAATTTTCAGAGTAAAGAAACCCGACGAATTTAACCGGCCGCGACTGCCGCTAGCCAAGAGATCTATACCCACTGTTAACAGTATTTCCAGAAAGGTAAGCAATTGAACAATATTTTATATGTTATATTTGTTTTTGCTCCTAATTTTGAATAATTACATCTCGTGCTGAAAGGCGGAATGTCAACGACACGCCTCATGTAGCAAAGCGGGAAAATGTAAATAAATATTTACTAGAGAGATCTCATAATACAAAATGCGACATTAGTTTCTGCCGCCTAATTCTACGTGTATTAGTAAGCATTTATGTTTGTATGTTTGTTTACATATACATGTATGTATGTAAGTTTTTACATAATTTATAATACTTAAATAAAAATTAAATAGGAAGGGCCGCACTCACACCCCTTCCGTTTATTCTCTCATCTACACCAAATTTTCTTTGTAAAAGATTGTTCACTTAACAATAAGGAAACCTACAAGAAAGAGTTTTTTACATATACATTTGAACGTTGCGGGGCTCTTACAATTAACTTTAAGTGCAGTACAAAGATGCTAACATGATAAATAAATTGTAACAAATGTATAAATTTCCTTCTTAGCCTAATGTAGTAGCGTAGAATATATGGATAAATGACCAGAGCCAGAGTGATTTGGACGGTTTTCAAGGAGCGCGGGTTGAAATCTCGCTATGTAAAATTGTTTAGTCTTACCATTCATACCATTCAAAGTCTTACCACTAAATGGACAATAAAGTGTCCTACCATTAAATGGACAATAAAGTGTCTCAGCACTTGGTTTTCTTTGTCTATCCTGCGTATAATCTATAATCTACATAATTATCATTGAATAAGGACTGATTTCACACTATGAAGAAATAAATCACATTTATTTTAATTACAGCCTGCTTATGGTGTAGGAGCGATGGTATAGTACAAAGTACCTATTCGTTTCTTTGTGTTTTGATGTCGTGTTCTTAGACTAGACTAGTTATAATTTATAATGTAGAATTATAAAATTTACTTACTTTAATTTAAATATACAATATGTTATTGTGAAGATATCAAAAAAAAATAACATTAAAAATAAATTAATATTTTCAAATTGTATATGTTTTATTAATATACTAATAAGATATGTTAGTTTTATATAACATTAATTAACATTAATTTTATTTTAATAATAACCAACTAAAATATGAAAGTCGAGTATTTGTTTTTTATTTTTTTTATTGACAATGATTAAAGGTATTTGTTTTATATTCAGATGCTATAAGTAAAAATATTAATATTTAAAATATAGCTTTCATGCCGATCTGGCTACACAAACAGCAGTCTCGAAAAATCCACCTTTTGAATTTGCATAGTACGATTACAAAGTTAGTAGTAGGTTATGATGTATCATTGTACTACATACATGACTGTGGGTTCGATACCCACTCTGGACATATTAAAACGTTTATATCTAAATTATTAAATATTCTTCCGGTTTCAGACAGAAGTATTAGAGAAAAATATAGGTGATGACTAAAAGATATAAGATGCGTGAAACTGCTTCACGTTTCTTTATCGCATAGCAGGGTAGACAGAGGGAAAATAATATTAACACTCTATTCACCACTCCCCAACAAGTTTTCGTGACTTTTGTTGTTGGGAGGTGGTGCTTAACGCTGCGCTTTATTAAGCTAAAGTTCTTTATTTAATATTGTCAACTTTTTGTTTTATTTTCAGACATCGAAAAGGAGAAAAGGTTTGTTGAAAAACAAACCGTCGCTCGTAAAGGGCAAGAAGGTCGGGAAGCTGGAGTGACGCAGTTAATGCACCGCTCGCTGACAACCATAGTGTTCATTGACTTTGAAAAATTATGTTTTTTAAACGTAAATATCACATATGGATATATGGAGATCGTCAAAAATTTTAAAATACATTTTAATCTGATAGCTCTATAATAAATATGCTTTAGCATACATAATATTTTTATGATTTCACATGCACCAAGTAAACAGTTTTTTTCATTTTTGAATCTAAAGTCAATAAACAGTAACACCAGCTGAAAAATAATTTAAACAATCATAAAAATATATCAATTGTTAGAAATCGGAAGCGGTTATAGTTTTTAAAATACACGATAAGTACACACATCGTCTATACGTTTTTGAACTATTTGGAAAGGGATACCACGTAATTGCAATAGGTGATATGTATCACCTACTAACAATACTTCACACTAGTTTCCTTCCAATAGGGACCGTCACTTACACGCAACTGTCCCCCGATTGACACAATTCCACTGCTTTTATAATTATTTTCACCTAAATCTACCCTCTTTTACACGAATACGCTAACACAATATATAATTTTTATGAATTTAATATTGGATGAAGTAACATTTATACGAACAACAATAAATTGCAATAGAATTCGAACTCACATTTCTAAAAGTCAATGAACACAATTATGTTATAAGCTGAAGCGACTTTGACCTTTGACTGACACCAATTTTATGTGTACGTAGTCCTTAGATGAAAGTGTTTCTTGAAATTTCTTAATTTTTAGAAGAATATGTTTAAATTATTATTTTTTCTGGCCCATTCATATGGACACTGTGTTTTTTTTCCTAGTTTCATATTAATTCAATTTAAGGTGCTATATTTTTCTATGTTGTTACTGCAACTTATTTTCTATTTTGAAATAAATTTTATTTAGATGTTTATTGTATGTATGTACGACCAATATTGGTGGATCTTTGCAAAAACAGAGTACACTTCATCCTAATGCATAATTATAAAAAAAACATACTCCTATGTATTCCCTACATTATTAATATTAAAGTCATAATAAAACATATTTTTATTTATTTCCTTAGTGGAAATATGTGAATATTTGCACTTAAAAGCTTACATTTTTTTTAATATAATATCTATTAAACTGTTTATTGCAATTAACTGCATTATATTGATACTTAAAATAACTTAAAATAAATTAAAAATAACATATGAAGATAAGAGCTATCTAGTTTCATCTGTATCTGTCCTTGTTAGTGAAAATAACTAATTGTTAATTTAACTCACTTCGATTCGAGTTTTTTTCTAATATTGTCATAGAGCCAATATTTTTTCTAAAAGTCAATGATAAATGATTGTATATCCATGTTTTATGTATATTAATTAAAAATTTTCACAAGTGTCCATGTGAATGCGTCTTAAAATTATTATTGTTCAAAGAGGGTGTTTGTAATTGCTACGTCCATTTGTATAATATTTAAAAGTTTTAAATATTATATAATATATAGATTTACTTATAATTTTTAACCACCATGTTTTATGATAGATAATGTTGCCAGGTGTGTTGTTATTAAATTCAAATATTGAAACGTTGAAATGTTTATCTTATAGTTGATAATTATTTTTTTAATAAATTAGTAAATGAAGAAGGACTTAAAGAAGGATATGAAAATACTTGAATGTTTTTGTTTTTATTTGCAAACATCTGGCAGCACTGAATTGAAATTTTTTACCTCGCTTTGTTTTCAGTACTTATAACAATAATTTAAAGTTAAACAGGAAACACAATATATATGTATATTTTTTTTTCATATATTATTAAGTCATAGCGTTACGATCGATGCAATAATATTTTTGGGACTGTATTATTGAACTTAATGTATTTAACACCAAAGTTGAGAGCTGATCTACTATGCTTATTAAAATTAATGAAATTTATTCTTATAATTATTTTATCAGGATTTACCTAATATTTTTTTTTTTACCTATAATTTTTTTATTTCTTTTTAAAAAGTAAATAATAAATATAAGAATTGTATTAAAATGTATAATGCTCTTTTTCTAAATGTCAAGTAAGTATTCCACCATTTTGAAACGAAAAGTTGATCAGCAATAGATTAGGTGTGGTTAGTTCATAATATATTGTCATTTGTACGCTGTTTAGTGTAATCTATGTTCTAAGCACGCTTCGGATACTTTCATATATAAAAAGATAATTTTTTATCTTGTAAATAATAAACTAATCACTTTTTTAAATATTTATGTACTTGTACATACATACATATATACATACATAGTTTTTGTTACATTTAATTAAAATTTGTTCAGTTAAAGGATATACGTATAAAGCAATGAATAATTTAGTTTCATAAGCCTTAAATATTAAATATTATAAACAGTATCCAAAGTGTGTTTTGGCCTAAAATCTTTCTTGTGTCGTATTTGTAAAAGTGTCCCGTGAATGTGGAGGTGTTATAAGTTTTTATTTTATTGTTGCACAGCACTATTTGTTTTTCGTATATTCTTACAGAGTTTTATTGATGTATTATAGTTCCATTGTACCATACAATGTTCTTAATAAACAACTTAAAACGTGTATATTTTGTTTTACTATCCAAAAAAACCGGTCAAATTTCACTTTTTGACTCACCCTTGTAGGGTTCCGTTTGATTTTATAAAAATTGATAAAAATAAATCTGCGGGCGAATCCGTACATTTTATATGAAATATAAGTTTGTGATCATTTTTCCTGTAGTATATATTACCAATAAATATCTAATAATACTTATTTATGCAATCTTAAGAAAAATGGTCCTGATAAACGGATAACATGTACGGATGTGTCTTGTACGGATTATTTTTCTTTTATGGTACGGAGTCCCAAAAAATTCTGTTAAATCAGCTTTTCCACGTTGTATCTTGCACACAGCAGGGTAAGCAGAGGGAATCTAGTGTTAAGACTCCGTTTAACACTCCGCCTAATTTTTTGGGGCATCGGTGCCAAAGCGAAGAAATTAAAATATTATTATTTTTATCTTTTGAGTGGGAATCGAATCCACAGCCCTCGCGTTCGCAGTCAATTCCATTGCGTCACGACAACCTCTAAAAAAATTAAGATAAAATTAAAATTTCCCTTGTAATCGTAATTATAAGTAGAGTTGAAAATTGATTAGGCTTGAAAACAAATAAAGATTTTGTAATATAGTGTAGGCATTTATGTGAAGCTGTGATTGTATAGCACACTTTCAAAGGCCATTCTGAGAAATGCTTATAATTAGATGAATAAATTAGCTTCACGCTGTATCCCGCACTCAGCAGGCTAGACAGAGGGGAAACTACTGTTAAGACACTTCGTTCCCCACTTTCTGCCGAAATTCTGGAGGCATTGCATGTTAAGTGGCAGAACTCAACGCAGCGCTTTGCCTCGACACCAGAGCGGAATGGAAATATAAATTTAAGTAAATATTTCATCTCCTCGAGTGGGGATCGAACCTTGTGGGTCTCTTGTCTCCTCAGTCGGTTTTACAGTCACACTTTGTGACCCTACGCCACGACTGGCCCCATACCTGGCTGAGACTTATAAATAAATAAATAAATTGTTTCTCTGCATATTTACATTAATATACGATTAATATAGCCATTGTTTTTTTAACTAGCGAGCAAGCCAACGTGATGGAATGTGTATTATTGTTTATTTATAGGAGAAAGTATTTTTTTTTTCATTTATTTGTTGAGCAGCACCAGAGCCAGAGAGAACCTAGTGTTAAGACACTCCGTTTCCCACGCACCGCCCAATTTTGCAAAACCTTGTTGTTCCACCCTGCTGACCATTTTAAGTGGCGAAACTTAACGTCGCGCTATATCTTGTGTTGAAGTAAAAATTGATTCCGTCTCCTGAGTGGGAATCGAACCCGCTACTGTAGCGCAACTCTGTGGGCTACGACGGCCTCTTATTTTTTTGTAACTATAAAATTAAGGCCTGACATTGATTATTATGCACATATATGACACATTCTTTAGCTTTAGTTTTTTGTGGATTCTAGTCTGAAAGACTAGACGTCTCCTGGCGGCGTTCACTATTTTAAATTGGGAAACGATTTTGCTTGTAAGAAGTTCAAGGTAAGATGTTGGTTGGGGTGTAAAAAGAAAAAAAAACACAAAATTGACAAAACCTTCACCATATATTTATTAATAAAGACAATCTAAAAGATCACGTAATAGTCATTGTCTTAAAAAATTATTTACCCTAATAAATTTATCAATATATATATAGTTTTATTTTATTACTTATTGTTTCAAGGATATGCGAAGTTGTGAAGTCGCCCGGAGCGAGAGGGGACAGGACTCGAGAACAATCGTTGTTTTATACGAACCATCACATCGAATATGAATCTAAAAATTTATACGTACATTTACACATCTCCAATGATTATCTATTTCAGTTTTTTTTTAATCTAAACGCTTACAACCATTAATGAACTAACGTGGCTACGCGAAGAATTGTGCTAATCTAAAAAGGTGTCTACAATATTATTATTTTTTTATAGTATTCAAAGTTTGTTAATTTACAGAACGTTCAAAATCACAACACAGAGTGTAATATCAAATTATCGTGCATTTGGCACGAGTCAGTTATTTACTACGGATTACATTACAGTACGTATGACGATGGTGAAGTACCGTCGCGCACACAAGCGATAACGTTTCACAATAGAAATTATACTAATAGAATAGATAGAAACATCAACACATCTAATGAAGTAAAAATAGAGTTTAGCATTAAAATCATCCTATTCAACAGTAGTATAAAAACAGTATTTGGAATATATTTTGAAAATAGTGCGTGTGTTCGCGACAGTACAGCACGGCTAAAGCGCCGTTGTGGCGCTTCACTTATCTTAGACACTTTAATCGATACAAAATTAGAAGAATATAATATCCACTTAGGCTTATTAAATATTTATACTATAATATAACATTGTGTTGAAACAAATACATAATATATATACATTTATATTACGAAACACGGGTTATAGACAAATGGAATCAGAAAATAGTAAGCGAACGTAACGCAGCGACACGACGTGGGTACAGAAACGTAGATACATTACTCTTATAATAAATATCAATCAATAAGTACATTTAATATCTTTGAATATGTCATCTAGCTTTACGTAGACGTCTACAGTATACAATTTATATTTTCAGTTTCGTAATTTATCCGTTAAATTGACTTGTAGTTTTATTGTATTGCGAATATGCCCTTGTACTTAAACACCGTAGTATAAAAGTTAAGTCTATGGAAAGGCAAGTTTCGATATTCGTTAAGAACGTTAGCCCGTAGTGTCTTTATAAATAAATAATAAATTTTAATTAATACGTAAAATAATTTACTAGCAACGATTGAACTACACAGCCACTGTACGCCGACTCTGGCGGTGCAGAGTGGACGTAGTGGACACAAATAAATGCAAATTCCAGTGCTTCGTGTTAACTGATTTTTAATAAAACAATAACAAAAAAAAAAAACAATAACAGTATAAAAATAAAATCGTAAGGCACTTCTATATTCAATTTGAAATAAGATTGTCCAATCATTTTATCGACATAACAATTTAATACTTAGCTTTTCAGCGACTATTGAAGGAGTTGGTATCTAGATAAATGAAAAGGTTATTTTGAACTAAATCTAAATCTAACAGCCAGTCTAGATTCAGCCAAGCATAGAGAAATGGGCGTTGTAATTTTGGCTGACGTGTATATGTTAATTAAAAAAATGTTTTATTTGTAGATACATATAATTGAACTGTAACTGAACTCTGTCTGTCCATTTAAGATATATGAGAAAATGATAAATTTAAATAGTAGTAAATGTATTAAAACAATGATTTTGAAAATTTTTGACTGTTTTTTTTAATTTTTCTTAGTAGTATTTTGGTAAATTTTCTTTTTATTTCAATCGATTCATAAATCAGTATTACTATACCGCCAATATTGTTATAAAAATTAATGTTTTATTGAATCGGTTAGAACGTGTAAACGATCGCCTTTGAGCGCTTCCATTTGATTGTTTTAATAATAAAGTTCAAAGAATTTTCACATTTATACGTAAAATCGTAAAAGTAATAATTAAATAAACATTTGGCTAATAATTAAATAAATATGCTTGGCTCAGGCTAAAGTGACTCACAATGTATCTATAATGAGGGTATGTATTTAATTCTATGTCTACTGTGACTAGTGACGCTTTGGCACGTGGAATGGGCGAGGTGACTCGTACCTAATTTGACAACGAAAAACGATCACGCCTAAAAAGCATAGAGAATTTCGCGTAATTTTTCAGTCTTAATAGCTAGAGTATTGTTAAAAAATATTACTGGAGGGACTTGTCTTTAATAAATTGTAATTTATGACGTAAGTAGATTTATTACCGGTATTATTTATTAATTTCAAAATATATTCAGTTTGTATGTATTTACGTAACGATTTACTTATTATATTAAAATAATTTCGATTTGAAAGTCGATCGCTGAAGACTAGATATTTATACGAGCCACGGTAAATATAAAACATTATTCCAACATTAATATATAATAAAATGAATGATAGTTAAAATTTGTAATATTTCGCTTCAAATATATTTTTTTAGATACAATAAATTTGTAGGCAGAGATGATGAGTAAATAAACTTTTGATTGTAGCTTTACATTTACCGTGGCGGCTCCTTTATTCTATACATATTTAATTTTCATTACATTTGAATTTTTATAACTATCAAGTTCATTATAAAACAAATGGCACATATTTTCAGCTGATTCGAAGCATTATCACTTTACTAAACCTTTATTATGGGGTTTTAGTTAAAGCCTGGCCTTAATCTAAAACAATCATCTAATTGTCTAACGTACTCGATACTAAGTTTTATGTATAGCTCCTATACACGGCGCACTTAACAATTTTATTTGGCATTAATTTGGCATATCAATTCACAAAGTAAAAATAGAAACAACAATTAACCGTCAAAAATTCGTCCATACGACATTGTCATATAACACAACCAAATAATCACACGAGTTAGTGATGTACAAATAGCATTTAATTTTTGTAATTAACCTTATTCATAATATAAATAGTCTAAAACGACTTGACACTGAGTTTTAAGATGTCGCGTCGACGTTTGGCAGAAGTCCACTCAGGTACAGTTGGAAGGAAAACGAGAAGATACGTCAAGGCAAGGCAAGCTATACCTCCATTTTTGTTTCAATGTTTTTAATTCATAATCAAAGATGGCCAGCTTCCTATCTTGTAAAATATTATTTAAAACATATGTTTTTGGCACTGTTAAATCTTAAACTAATGCTATATATATTGACAACACAATAGTTATTTGACTCCACGTATTAGCCAGGATTACCACAGCTTTTAATAAGACTGTTACTTTTACTCTACATTAAGATGTAGAGCCGACAGCGTCATACGCTAGGTACCCACTAAAGTTAAAACATTTAACCTAAAACGGGTTATCTTAAAAGAGAACAAGAATTTAATTGTATTTAAATTATAAACATGTCTTTTTCAAGGAATACTGCCCCAAAAGTATATAAATTTAGAAACAGAAAAAAGTCTAGGAAGACAAAATATGAATAATATTTTCACAACCGATGAATACAAGCGAAATTTGACGGGGTTTTCGTCTGGCAGCTGTTCACAGTTCGAACAACGGACTGATCCATTCTTTATATAATTGAGCAAAGTGATTGCCCTATTTGTACATTCAGTTTAAATAATACATAGATTATTTAAAATAATAAACGTTACATATCACAACACGTAAGGTACACGTACAGACAAATTAGTTAAGTACATTTATACGTTCATGAAAATAATATATAATAGTATATAATATATATAGTAGACTAAATTAACTATTACATCGAGTACAAGTAATACGAGATACCATCGAACAACCAACAACGAGGACTTATAATAAAATTATCAACATAAAATATAGTATTTTGAGCATTTATGATAATAATATTCGTGTAAAAAAATATGTTTTTTTTTCATAAATTTTTATGTCATGTACTTCTGTGAATGTAGATCAAATATATTTACAAACATAACAAACACTCGATATAAATTAAAAAAACCCAGTAACAGAACCATTGTAGCACAACAGCAAAATGAAACTTAACTAGATGAATAATACTATAATAATATCTAATTTAAAAACTACGTTTTAGCAAATAATAACAATTATTTATAAGTTTGATCGAGCACTCACAGAGACGGCATCTCATTTTACTGTTTAACATTTACCTAAAACAGCGTCGATATGTGACTAATTACGGTACGGATAAAGAATTGAATTCCGTTGTCTTAAATTAAATTTATCTAAAAACTTTCCACGCTTCCACACTCCATATATTTATCTAGTATGACTAGAGAAATAAATAAATAAAAAAAAACAACAAAAAAAATACTAATAAAATAACAAGATAGTGAGCAAACAAGCTAATATAGTGAGCTGAGCTCGCAATAAAATGAAACGATTCATTAGAAACGAGGTAGTGTAGTTACTACACGAGTTACGTTAGTGTATCACACGTAGTCGTTATAGAAATATAGAATAATATTTCTATATACATATATATATATTAGATTAGCCGAATCGCGCATCGAAGTTACTACCAATCTATTTACAAAATCACACTTGCAAGTCACATTGAAAAGTCTGTCATATAAAAACTTTACGAAGGCCCTATCTATCTACAAGTATCAATCGTTATACAAAATATTTTCATGCGCTCTCTTAGCTTATCTAAGCGTTACGAGAATTTCGAATATTTAATGTAGTTAGGCAATTTAGTTAAATCCAAGATCTAATCATCCCTAGCTACTATCTACTAATTTGCTTTTCTTCTAAATCACTTTGGTTTAATATAAAACTATTTTCTTTACCTTAATAAATGCTGATTCGATTAGCATTTCTTTATTTCGAACTAGTCACTTAATTATGTACAATAGGGTGTGGCGCGAGTGCGCGACTGTAGACGAGGGCGGTTTGTGCGTTGAGTTACTGTTTGGCGTGACAGCGTCTTGTATTGGAGGCAGATGTATGTTATTTACATGAGAACTTGCGCACATTAATAATAGAACACTGCTGTATTAATATTAATTTAAGCAGATATTGTCACGCCGAAGCGGCCTGAGATACGTGTCTGTGTCACGGCAGCGAGCGGGCCACGCAAACAAAGGCAACGCGACGCGAACGCGCGGGTGGAATGAGTGAGTACCGAGTGTCAGTTACTGTACTAGCATTTTGAATTCAGCAGTCGCTTGCGATCTGTCGTCAGATCTCTCGACCTTTTCATAAGGCTTTTCGAGTTTTGGCCGTTTCGGCTCGGCGTCGAGTGGCCGGTGCGACTTCATGTGTGCACTACGACTTTTTACTTTGTTAAATACTCTGAAACATAAGGTAAACATTAAGAAATAGCAACAGAAGAAAAGAAAACAAAGCGAAATAATAAAAAAATAATATGTAAAGCAGAAAAGCTAAGCGAAGCATTCGGTTAGTAATGTGTAAACTTAGATGTATGTACACACAACATGAATACACTAATATTCCAACTATATCTAAGTGCCATAAACAAAATGACATTGCAATGTATATAACTATGTTGTTTATTATCTATTTTTGGCATTATATTTACAAGAGTGACATAGCGTGGTCCCTGGGACAGTACTCGTAATAATGATTTCACTGAAAATTCAATGAATACACAAACGCTTATTGAAGTCCTTATTGAAGTCAAATAGTTTTGAATAGTATTAGGCGAATGTCGTTTGTATACTCAATAGTAGAAATATTGTGTATCTCGTCACAGGAATTTTTCTATGCCCAAAAAATCTTATCATTTGAGAAACTATCTATTTTCTTCAATGCAATACCAAAACATTCACTACATGAAATACTTATAAATAACAAGACCATTATTTTTCATATATAAACGACTCATCTAACAAATAGTACCTAGTAAATTATTCAATCAATAGAATAACAATATACGTTTGGCATGGATTTCCCTGAATCAGTATACTATATTATTTATTAAATTCAGCAATCATTTTCAATTTATTGTGTAAATAAATATATTTGAATCCTTATATTGTGCATGCATATTCAAAATAAAATAGTATACACTGATATTTAAAACCACGTGGTATTTGATATTATTTAATATTCATAGTGTATCATTAAGTGGCGTTCGCGTATGAATGCTTTTTAGGCTAAAATAAAAGCTATATATTCCGGTTGTCAAAACTTACTTTCCGCATATCTTGCACGGAAATTCCTCGCCTTCAAATGAAGTCGGCGGGGACGAGCACGCAGTACCAAGTGTCGGTATCTGACCTGAACCCTGAATTTGGACAAGTCATATTAACTTCCTACTTAACACTAAGTCATATTAACTTCCTACTTAACACTATTCTGTGAACCTGAAGAAAAAGTGTAGGCCAGCGTTAGTGGCAGTGCTTACTTGGGTGGCTTGAGCGTTCCAACTCCGTAAGTATAATGTTTTATAGTCTTTTGTTACTTTCTTCCAGAAGTAGTAGAACTGGATACACTGCTTTGAGTCTTTTGTTCTTATCTAAAACAATAAAAAATGTTAGAAAATGATAATGTCTACTTAATCAATAATATCAATGTATATTAACATACATTAAAATACTTTACCAGCTGAGAAATTCTAAAGAAGTCCTTATCATATTGGCTAAGTCCAGCTAAAAAGGCTTCTACTTCATCGGGTGTCCACCGAGACTCATGTTGTGAGGGTGCAGCGGGACGGGACATGAGACGTAAAGTGGCAGCTCGGATGTCTCCTCCGCACTCGCCTAATGTTTGTAAGGCATACTCCCTTGTATGGCCACCAACTGGCATAGCGGCGCACATCGCTAGCTCCATAAACATGCGTACTAAAAGGCAAAAATATACACGATTATAAAAAATAAATAAAAGAGACTATATACGAATTATATTTATAAACTAAAACTAAGAAGGCTAAGCACAATACCTTCATTATCATCGAGGGCATCATTAATACCAGGATCCCAAAGCAGCTGCTCCGGTATTCGGTGTAGGTCTATACGGTTATTGCATAGTTCAGGAATATCTGCTTGATGATCTGTTCCTATGTTGATTTGTGGTACGCGATGTTCGTCTGATTGCGAGAGCATATTAACATCTTCTTGAAGGGCTGTAATATAGTTATATTAATGTTACGTTCCAAGACCATCTTCAGTCAAGGACGCATAGGACAATTTTATTATTCAATGTGCAAATGCCATCAAAAATATAAAAGTAAAATGAGAGCCAAGGTAAATGTTAAATAAGACATTTGCGTTCTCGTTTCCGCCGAATTCTGGCGTCATGGCGTGATGAATGGCGAAAACGCCTACACTACTTTGTGTCTCGTTAGCAGAGCGAAGAAACAAACAGCAGTATTAAATATTTCATTACATTGAGTGTAAATCGAATCCACCACCTGTCGTGTTTAGTCACACACTAGTGATCCTTCGCCTTCACTGGCTTCGAAATAAGTAGATAAGATAAGTATTAAACCTTTCTGATATAAATTACTAAGATTTTTAAAACAATAGGAAATTAATAATATAATACCGTCATATTAGAATCACAAAGATAATGAATATGAAAATATATAATATATAATATAATTATAGAGTATTACCATCCGTGACTTCAGTATATAAGCCACTGCAGTCTCTATCTGGCGGAAGAATTGGTTGAGGTGTATAATGATTCACTGTGCGCCGCATACGTGACCGGTAAGGTCCCGCTGGAGAAGCACGTCGTTTACGTCTTTGTGGTGAGGCCGGTACGCTATTGGGGCTAAGGAAAACTGCTGGCAAGGAATCTCTACCTTCGACACAAACCTGTAAATACAATATATATATATATATATATATATATATATATATATATATATATATGTATATATAATTTACTTGACAAAATGATGACTATTGTTTACAATGAATTATTATGTACCTGAAGTGCTGTGTTATCATTCCATTGGTGTATTGGTGCTGTAATTGGAGTTGTTATTCGGTGTTGTCGTCGTATGTTTCTTTGGTTTGAAAAATCCCGTGGACTACTGGATAGTAGAGGATCTTCTGAATTCAACATGATTCTACGTGCTGTTGTAGAAGGTTCGAGGGCGTAAGCATCTAATGATCTACATTCTTCTGGCAGCACTTCTTCCAAAGCTTCTTCCACCTAAATATATAATCGTCAATTAGGAATATATCTAAACATTACAGACTTATAACTTATAAATTCTCAATGTTTGTACATTTACCTCTTCTTGACTCGACATGGTCGCTGTAAAAAAGGCAGCCGTCAATGGAGATGATACTCGTGGTACAGCATGCGCAGGTGAATGAGCATCATGTGATGCAGGGGGTGTTGGATAGGCTAAGCCCGGTGAAGGTTCCGCTTGAGTTGAATAACTACCGCTAGGCGATGTTGCTGTATATGCCAGTCCTGGGGAGTCACCAGCTGTGTATGAAAGTCCTGGTGAGTTTTCACTGTATCCAATACCAGGTGATGGTACTGGTGATCCTCCATGGCAAGCTCCGAAATCAGCTAACGATTCAGGAAGGGGAGAATTTAATACAGCAGCAAGACGGCGACTCGATGGGAATGTAACGGGTGATCGTTCTCGTATAGATGCTGCAACTGTCGCATAATCTTCTAACGATGCCAGCTCTTCTAAATGATCAGATGCGGTTGTAAATTGAAATGTATCTTCATTTAGGGCAGGTGAAAAATATCCATCATCAGAGTTAAACGATACACCAAATAATTCTGGCCGAAAAGAAAATTCTTGTTGTTGTGGAGAAGCTTGGCCCGGATCTGACGCTGACCTTTTTACTACCTTTACAAAATATACATATGCAGTTAGTAAAACTTCTTTTTTCGTAAAGTATTCGTAAATTTCATATAAGTTAGGAAATATTTACCTTAGAACTACCTTTTTTAAGTAATTCTATTAAAGTAGAATCTCTTTGATTATTTGTAACATTCGTAGCAACAGTTACTAATGGAGGAGCGCGAGGTGAAATAAATTGAGCAGATGTAGTAACTGGTGGCACTGGTGATGCAGACGGCTTAATAGTTGACAATGGAGGTGGAGCTGGTGCAACAAATCCAGTACGTGATGATACAGTTTCTGTGGGTCCTGTAAGAATAAGCAACGTTATAAAAATATATACCGAAATAATACTGAATTTTAACAAAAAAAAAACTGTTTATAGTAGTACCTATAGATGGTGAAGTTGTTACACTAGCACCTCTACGGCTGATGATCTTTTCTTCTATCAGTGCCCTTACAGAGACAGAAGCTGTTTGCAGAGGTGGTCCTGTTGATTCTTTTTTATCTAGCTTCTTGTTGTCCGAGTCCTATAAGTAACAAACCGTCTAAGTTCGAAAAAAAAAATTACTTAAGCTTATTAGAGAAACTACACTAACCTTTTTAAAATATCCTCCGTGTAATCGCATATGGCCATTAAGAGCGGGAATATTTTTGAATTTTCGATGGCAGAGATTACATTCAACTGGTTTTACATCAGCAGCGCGTGGCAGCCCGCCTAAGGAGCCACTGGTGCTACTTGAGCCGCTTCCACTGGCACCACTCCCGCATTTTGGACTACCGTGCTGCGCCTGGGAAATTTACGTTGACTTTGTATAACTTCAAAAGACTTTCAAACCTATTACGTACTTTGTAATTTCAAGGTACAAACTTTCGATCTTGAGTAGCTCGTTAATATTCCAAGTTAATTAATGGATTTTGATAGACTCCGAGTAATTTTCGTTGGTTTAAATGGGAACTCGTAATTATAGATCAATCCATTGCAGAACAGCTGATAAAATTTGGCGTAATTTCGTAGCACCAATATAACAAAAAATAAGGTAAAATCAAAATATATTATGTGATATTCACTCAAATAATTTGCCACAACGAGCGGACTACACAATGCAGTAATTCATTCACGTAGAATTTTAATTCGTTGCGGAAATCCGTAACACCGCAACAGTGTCACCGGGTGAATGTTTCCTCTACGGTGGATGTTAGTACACAAATATTCAAGCGTTACTAGCTAAAATCACATATAAAATAGTTCTATTTCACATTTAGAAAAGCAAAATATTTTTTTTAATAAATAGTTAAAATTTTTCATATTCAACAAGTAACTGACATAATTTTTTTATATAATAATTAAATTATTATTTGTTGACCATTTAAAATATCGCCATATTTTAAATGGTTAACAAATAATAATTTAATTATTATATTCAAATTTTATTTATTTTATACTAAAGTATTTTTTTTTTACATTATACAAAAAACGACAATATACAGTTTATAAGTATAATAATTAGGTCAAAGATTTTTAATTCCCTTTTTATATCACAATTAAAACAGGCTGAGGGAACGTAAATTAGAAATTATGGAACAAGTTCAAATTATCAAGATATCTGTTTCTTATAGAAATTTAATGCCGACTTTCAAAAGGATCTTTCGTAATAATAAATGACTGAGATTTGCAAACGAAATTGTCTAATCAAATTTACGGAAAATATACAAGTATTTTAATGTATAATGCAATAATTCATCTGAATATATTATCTTAACATTTAACAGTAGAATGGATTCGAGTACGACGGAGACAAATTAATAGCTAGAAATTAGGGTTGCTGTGAATGTTATATTTATTATGTATAAATATATGTATTTTTATTATTTATAACTGCTGCTGAAAAAAAAATCAGCTTCACGCTGTATCCCCCACACAGCAGGGTAGGCAGAGGGAACCTTGTGTTAAGACACTCCGTTCCCCACTTTCTGCAGAATTCTAGAGGCATTGCGTGTTGAGTGGCAGAACTCAACGCCGCGCTTGTTATTAATTATACATTAATTTAAATATTTTTTAAATTTATTATGAAAAAAAGTATTGATTGCTTTATGTAAATAAAACAATCAATACTATTTTGCGTAAATACAACAATCGAAAGAGCTCTTATCTGTGTTTTGTTTGTTTTGGCAATATCTACTGCAAAAATAGCTTGTAAGATAAGTTACAGTTCTGTAATATAAATTGAACCGATGAACTCACAATTTTTTTTACATTGAAATAATAAATAAAAAGAATAATGGTGAATAATTATTTATTTATTTAAAAAAGCTTTTAAAACGGAACATTTTTAAATGTTTCTCATATAAATTATAAACATTTTCTTTAATTATATTATGTCCCACGGGTGGCCTTAAATTGTCATTATCTCGCATTTTTTATATTAAGCGGACAGTGAGAACTGCGTCTTCTCTTTTCTATACTTTAAACCCATTGTAAACTAACTAGTTAACATTTGTTATTTGTATTTAAAAAACAAACTAAATGTACAAAATAAATAAGATGGAAGACCATCATTAAGATTGATACCTGCAGTCGCTTAAACTTTATCTAAATAAAAATAAAAGTAAGGAGCGAGGAAGGCAAACACGGAAGCTTTATATAAGGTGGTAATTTATTTTAGTGTAGCAACCCTAATAGATGCCATTAAGGATGCTCGTTAGGTTTGTAACAGTTAACCCGTTACTTATAGCTGCGAAGTTGAGGAAATTTGCTAAAATATGTTATTAGGAAAATAGATAAAATAAAATAGATATAAAAATATAAATAATTACAGCGTAAAATGGTTATTGCAGTAAAAATACAACTTTTATGTAGATTTGTCTTCTTTCAAACTTTATTCCTTAAATCCTTCATATAAATAAACATTCTCTGTGGTGTGTGAAAGCAAATATAAACAATAATTAAATATTAACGACATAGCAATCCATAAAAAAAAACACAAATTTACTAATATAGGTATATATTACAGATCAAGTAGAGAGAACAAGGCGAATATCTATAATATAACTGTTTCACTTAAATGTATGTAATTATTTAATAAATAGAGATTACTCTATGGTTATAACTTTTATTGTTTTTATTTCTGACCTACAAAAAAATTTTAGGACTATATATTTAGTGACAAATGTCTTAAAAAGATCTTTTGATATACCGTAGTAATTTATAAGAGTTTTTTTACGTGGCAACCCTAAGGCGCCATTAGGGCAGCTCGTTAGGTTAATGCGCGGGAGGTGCGAGCAGCTGTTTGTAGCTGCTGGCGTTTTTATCATATATCATTCTTGTACATGCTAGCGTCTCAGTTAATTCGATTTTAGTATTGCACATTGTTCACCAATGTGAAGAGTAAGAACAAACTTCATCTAATTATACTGATCTTAATTAGTTTTGTGCAAAGAGAAATGTTGTTTCCTATTTGTTTTCAGTTCTAATTAAATTAATGTAAAAGTAAATATATAAGTACAATTTATATTAATTAAATTATATTGTTTTTAAATATATATTTTCATATAATAATTTAATGTTTACCTTGGGTTTAGAAAATGTAGGCGCTTGGAAAAGCTGTGTAATCCAATTATCCATTGCACTTCGACACTTTGAAAATAAAAAAAAAAAACAAAGATCTGACAGCCAAACCTAAAAAAGGCGCCAAAAATAAGCAAAAATTTTTACGATGTTTATCTCACGGTCTATGAAAAGTGAATGATAGGATGTGGGAAAGATATTGCAGATGACCCCCCTGTTTAATTCTCGCGAAATTCAAAACAAGATGACCAGTCGCATTACAAAAGGTCCAGTTTGTATCAAATTAATTTGCATATGGAGATGGACCAAGGTATGTATATATCTGGTGTACAAACAGATTGAAATGCATCGCGTTGCTGCCCGTAATGTTAGTTACTATTTGATTTAATTAATTACCTGAGATGAGGCAATAATTAATTAACTCAAATAGTTTACTTATCCTGTCTTCTTTATCTTTCTCTTTCTCTTGTTGTATCTTTATCTTTTCAAATTTTATGAGATGTGATTACGTGTTCGTAACGTCAGTCTGTAAGTATGTATCAATATTTACTATCATTACATATGATACTGAAATAATTTTTAATAATAAAATATATTTTTTATTGACGTTAAATAAGAAAAGAATCACAACAAAACCTACAGCTAAATTATGAGGCAATTCAATTCAAATGATATGTTTTTTAATAGGATTTAAATTTTTTTATGTAATTAAAAGTAAGTAATTTAATGTAAGTAATATGAACCATACAAATAATAAACTGTATAAATAATTTAGTAACACTAGATAATATTAAAAAAACACTAAACAAAAAAAAAATAATATAAATATAAACTATTTAACATCACCTACTGTAATATATTTACATATTTAAACATATTAACTAAAAACGTAAACGTGACATTAAAATTCCATCATGACACCAAAAATAACCATGCAAAGAAAATAACAAACGGGGTTCGTGGGTCTGAAAGGAGCCATCCACGTGGCAGAGGTCACAGGTCAACCGCGCAGAAGGTTAACGGGCAGGGGCAGTCAAATATGAATTCAAGGTCCGCTAAACACAGTCAGGTGTAAAGATAACGTCACATGGTAACTGTTTTAAAATATTTTTTTTTCCGTGGCTTGTCTTTTTCTCGTTTGTCTTGTTTTTGGATGTTTTTATTACGTATGTATGTATTTAAGTATTTTATTTTTTATTATCAACAAATATACACTGGTACTCTGTTTTGTTCTTCCGTTTCTTTTTAGTTTCACTCGCCACCACGTATGTCTTATAGATAAACAAAGAATTAGATTCAGAGGTTAGTGTAAAAACGGCCCGTTCTTCACTTTCTACCTGAATTCTTACTAGAATTTCTGAATTATTACTAGAGCAGAAAAATTTAAATAATTATTTTTCCCGACTAGGGATCCAAACCACAACCATCATATTTACAGGCAGACATTGTGCCAAAGCGTCTCTGATGGCTTCTGGTGTAAAATATTTAATAGTGATAATCCTTTATGTATACTGATGAGACTAGATTTTTTGTTACAGGCCTAAATTTCTTTCTCCCTGGAATAACGATCAAGAGTCCCACATATAAATTACAAGCTTTGTTGTCGATAAATAGTAGAAGAATATAATATAAAAATATAAGAAAAAGATTTTATTTCAGCCGCAAGCACTTGAGATCTCAAATAAATATCTATTGTTTTATTAAACTTCCATTTTTATATTTTATTTACAGCATATTTCATATGTTCATATTTAACTACAATATTGTCCACTTGTTTTAGTCTCCATGACGATTGATATTTAATATATATTTTGAATGTTTTTCAAGTAGATAAAATTGATATATTGAAAAAATAATAAAATAAAATATTGAGGTCGCTGTTGTAAAGTACCATAAGCGTGTGACTGAAAACGCAACGGCAATTATTTATTAATATTTTCATTTCTTCGCTTTACACAAGGCAAATCGTGGCGTTGAATTCCGTCACTCAACACGCAATGCCTTTAAAATTCGACGCAATGTGGGGAACGGAGTTGATACTAACATATGCGAGATGTTATACAGCGTGAAGCTGAAAGGAAAATCATAACAAAATATATTTTCTCTTTCACAAATGAACCAATAATATGTTAAAAATTAACTTCTCGATATATGTATGTGCCTAATAGTGCGACTCAGTGTTGAGATAATCGTCACTTTCTTTTTTTTTCCTTTTTTGTCGTCAGCTGTATCCCACACCCATGGAACCTTATGTTAAAACACTGCGTTCGAGTTCGTTTCGAAGTTCGTTGAGTTTCGATTATGCTTATTTTTTGTATGTTCAATACAAAATTTATTATTAACCTTTCTAGTGACATAAAACAAAGCAGCTAGTAATTGAAAATGATGCTAGAAGATGAAAACTCAACTATTAAAATCATTAAAATTCAATTCTAGCACTTCATTATCTATCACACTTAACGTCGCTTGGTCCTCCTCTGAGGAGTCACGTAAGCAAAGCGTCTTCAATTATGCATCGGGACGTTTACAGCGGAACGGCTCTGAGCCACCTGCGTCCTTGTCACCCTACATAATTAATGGCGAGGGTGAATTGAGTGCCAATTTTGGTCCGTATCATAATATATATAAGAACTAAAGCGTTAACGATTTTTGGTGTGTACGGTGTCTGTTTATCATAGTCGGGAGAAGCGCGTTTGGGATAGAAGCGCAAGGTTTGCTTTTTTGATTTTGACTCTATATTACACTAATTTACTGTGCAGATATAATAAGTACTTTTTTATAGCATATATAGAAATCACATGTTTTACCCTATTACGGATTTCGAGGACTTTTTAATTTAACTTTAACTACTGTTTTGGTATAGAAAATTATCCAACTATTAACTATTATAGTGTTTTCTGTTAAACTATGCGTATTTCAGAGACAATAATTAAAGCAGTAATAGAAAAGGTCATTTCGTCATCTCGCGTCGGTTGTATTCCTTTAAAAAAATGTAAATTAAAGATTTTTCCTCTTTGATTCATAGAATATCATGATATATCGATAGCATGCATGTTAAAGGTTAACTATAGTTAAACGTTAACTATAGTTAATGCCAACTCCTGTTACAAGATAGAAACAGAATGGCAAATCTTTTTACTGACTGCTTGATTGATGGTTTTTTCCAGCGCACAAACCCCGGGCCGGCATCCTTATTACGGCATCATACAAGATTGGAAAATGATGCAGGATCCCTCAATATCGAGATATCGATGCTTAAAGTCAGAAAGTAACAGAACTTGCAAAGTGAACATTAAAACAAATAAAAAATGCAACTTTTCTAATATTCAAATATTTAAAGTCCATACTTCTGGTGAGATGATCGGTTGAAGTTTACCATATTTTCTCGTCGTGGCCTGAAAGCACGCTGATGCAATATTCAGGTGCTGGCTGACACTTGGAAAGAATCGAATTTGGACTTCAAATAAGTTACCGTAAGGAAAGTTGCTACAGAAAATATTATTATAGGATATTTTCTTTCAAAAATTTTACGGTACTTTTTGTAGGTGCATAATAAAAATAATAATTCCGAATGGTTTAATTTACTTGGTTAAATATGATAATTGACTTTTGATCAAAGCTTTTTTTTAAATATTAGTGTCTTATCTTAATTTGAAAAAAAAAAAAAAAATCATTGTCATAAAAATTATATAATTTCACGTACAGAAAAGTTTGTAAATTTAACATCAGTATATATATTTCAGCCGAGGTTTTGGTTGAGAATTTTTGTTGAAATTAGAATTGCACCAGCGGTTTCTTATTAAAATTATTGTTATATTGACAATGTTTATAACTAAAATGTAATATGTATATACGTATATTTGTATATCACCATAACAGAGCAGATCTATCTTTACCCAAGTTCGCCTTGGGGGTTGATGTTTATTCTTTGTTTATAGTTATTTTAATGCCATATTTAACTTAGTAACTTAGTAAGCTGAAAAATCAGCTTCACTCTGTATCCCGGACACAGCCTGACAGACTGTATCCAGGTAAGCAGAGGGAACCTAGTGTTAAGACACTCCGTTCCCCACTTTTTGGCGAATTCTGAAGACATTGCGTGTTGAGTAGCAGAACTCAACGCTGCGCTTAGCCTCGACATCAGAGCGAAGAAATGGAAATATAAATTTAAGAAAATATTTCATCTCCTTGATTGGGAATCGAACCCACAACCAGTCGGTTTTACAATCACACTTCGTGCCACTGCGCCACGACTGGCCTCTTAATAAGTATTTGAAAAAAAAAAGTTATAATTATATTATTTTCAATAATTGAAGATGCGTCCTGGAAAATGAATCCGTAAATTTTTTTTACAATACAAATGAAAAATATCCACAATAATAATAATAATCTACATTCACAAAAAGTGATTTTTAACGTCCCAGTTAAAATCAAGGAAGTCTCAAAGGTAGATTCGTTTAATGAAATGTTTCTTTGATTCGCATTCTGTCCTCAGATGCCGCTGGCGAGGGGACCACAAAGAGATAAAATTCTACCTACACTACAAATTAAATCATGAGTAAGGACGACTGTGTATCAGGAATTAGCTTTTACTTTGTGTTAATGGGTATTATATATACAATATATATTATTTTGATATTACATTATTTATTTTTTACACGCCACGCTGTATTCCGGACACAGGATATTCAGAGGGAACCTGGTGCACAATACAATACAATACAATGTTCCTCACTTTCCGCCGAATTCTGGGGACCATCAACGCCGTGCTATCTCTCAAAACCAAAGCGAACAAAATGTAAATATTAAATATATTAAAAATAATTTCCTTGAATGGGAATCGAATCCACAACCCCCTAAGGCCGTGATCCGGCCGTGTGCCGTGTGATCCCGGCCTAGAATAGGATCATCCTGGTACTGGTGGTGTCGTAAGAGGCGACTAAAGTACGTGCGGTAGAGTCACGTCGCCAGCTATGGCAACACGCATGGGCAGACTCGACCGGGTCATTACCACTCCCGGCATTTAAAACCGGCATGAAGTAGTGGCTTTATGCCACTGCGTTTCGCATCAGGTAATGCCGGGCCCCGGCGCCCAACCCACCTTAAAGGCCGACAACGCACCTGTAGCTCCTCTGGGGCTGCACGGGGTCGTGGGCGGCGGTATTCACTTACCATCAGGTGACCCGCACGCTCGTTTGCCGAGTAAAAAAAAATAAAGCCAGTCCCCCCGCCCCTAAGGCCAGTCGTGGCCCATGTGGCACAAAGTGTGATTATAAAGGATCCTCTGGATCATACATATACATATGCTACGCACAAAACAAATGCCCTTAATCTTATTTTCGATACAAGCGTCGTCCCACCAAGTCTCTCCGAGCTCGAGAACTACGTACACGTACATGGCTTTCAGAACGTCCCGCAAATTGGACCACTTTACACCTTGCCACGCCAGGAAAGTTTACGATTTTAATACAGCTCGTGAAATTTATAGTTAGAGCAAGACGAACTTTGGGGCCGCCGCAAATAAATTCTAATATTTTCGATGTGTTACAACGTTGCGGGAACGGCACATGCAATTTTCACATGTGGATGGAACTGCACCGTCTACCGTGAATCAAGCGGATGTGTTTAGTGCAACATGTACATTTCATAGTAGCTCCCTACTCCCATTTTGGTATATTGTCTCGTTATTTATAATTTGTAATACTATTTGTGTTTAATATTTAATTTCAGCTTCACACTGTAGGCAGATAAAGCCTAGTGTTAAGACACTCCGTTCTTCATTTTCCGCTGAATTCTGGAGATGAATTAAATGCGTGTTGAATGGTGGAAATTTACACTGTGCTTTCTCTCGACACCAGGGCGAAGAAATTAAAATATTTAATATATAATTTTCTCGACTGGCAATTAATTACTTTCAATTATTGCCATGAATATAATTACAAAGCTAAAGTTATCTACGATCATCAAACCGATGCTTAGCTGATAATACATCAAAGCAAGTTTGAATGCACATATGTATGTATGTATGGCACAATACATATTGTATCTTAAGATAACGCCTCGAGGCTCTTATTGGAGATCAAATTATACGAGTAGTGATTACAGATCGCTGTCTTAATTATAGGGAACCTGATGAGACCACAAATACATTATGTAAGCGCGTCATGTTACTATATTATTATGTTCCATATTTAGAACATAACTAGAAGCAAGAGGATAACTTAGTTTCACTTAGTTAATTCGTATACTAACTAAATATTATATACTTATTAAGAAAACGTATAGAAATTTGAACATAGCGGCATTTGAACTCGCGCCTGTTTGGAAACTGTCTAAGCGCTCTGAACAACTAAGCCATACTACGGTCAGAGCGCTTGGACAGTTTCCAAATAGACGCTGGTTCAAATTTTTATATAAAAAAAATAAATAAATCAGCTTCACGCTGTATCCCGCACACTGCAGGGTAGGCAGAGGGAACTTAGTGAAAGACTCTCCGTTCCCCACTTTCTGCCGAATTCTGGAGGCATTGCGTGTTAAGTGGCAGAACTCAACGCCGCGCTTGTCCTCGACACCAGAGCGAAGAAATGGAAATATAAATTTAAATAAATATTTCATCTCCTCGAGTGGGGATCGAACCCACAACCAGTCGGTTTTACAGTCACACTTTGTGCCGCTGCGCCACGACCGGCCTCAAATTTTTATATGTTTTCTTAATAAGTATTTTTCTTTCCTAAATTTGGAATAACACTTTAAAAATGTAAAAACTATTATATATTGAGAATCTGAAATACTAACATCTCATTTTCAGCTTCACGTTGTATCCCGCGTGTAGCAAAATAAGCAGAGGGAGCCTAGCGCTAAGACACTCCGTTCCTCAGTTTCTGCCAAATTGGAAACTCAACGCCGCGCTTTGTGTCCACACCAGAGCGAAGAAATGCAAATATTGATATTTCATTTCCTCGATTGCGGATCGAACTCACAACCTGTCACTAACACACCTAACGTAATGTAAGTTTGAAATAAATTGAAAACAATCACTTTTCATTAGGTATTGATGAAATATTCAGCTAGACTACAATTTCTAGTCTTTCAACAATTAATTAACATCCATTGTATCCAAACGCCGTCGTCCACAACGACCACAATATCCACTAAGCTTAACCATCAAAGCATATCAGGCAAATATAATTATTTTGTCATTATAACATGCGCAAATTCAGCAATCCGAACCGAACCGTAATGAAGTGACTAAAAGTGGATTTATTCAGTTCAAAGCATTCCGCTGTCAATATGTTGTGAACAAAACCGGCCCGCTTGTAATTATCAGCCAGTGTTGTACCGTCCTTTATTACTTCCTGCAGGTGACGTCGAATCAGGGACGATCAAAGTGAGGGCTTTTAATAAAGCGTCCGTCACTAGACTGTAGGTAGTGGGCACCCTCGGTTATATCAATCGCCACAGTCTATAGTTCACGTTATTTACTTGTATGCCAGTACATGTAAAATACATTTACAGGTTTTTTTTTTGTTAAGATAACCAAAGACAATGTACAAAAGGTGACGCTATGGCTAAATAGCCATCTCTCCTGGATGAGTTTTGGGGTGAAAAGAAATTAACAAGTAGGTTGTGAAAGTACTAAACAGATCAACGGTCCCTAGGTAAGTATCTATTATTGTTGTTTTGGACTACTAACAAGGATATCGATTACATACACATCTCAAAACGCATAAATAACATTTTTTTTAATAAAAAAAAATTAAAACTACCCTTTATAATAATATTTGCGATTTTTCGCTTTCGATACTTTATCTAAGCAGGATCGAAATATAATATTAATACAGTTCATATTCGAGGTATGTATGTATGTCGCATGTCCCATTACTCATGGCAGCGAATAATTTGATACATGCACCTAAATTTGCTCGAGTCTGTTCGGATACGTGAATTATAAGCGGGTGATAATTTATCATCGTTTAGAATTAGTTGTGAAAATGACAAATTATATTTTGAGTTCAACCTTCTAACGACTGCTGGCTGAAAGGAAACTTGGGTAATGCGTCACGTAATTTATTTGTACTAGTGAGGTTCAGGTTCAGGTTCTTGTTCTTGTCCAAAACAACAATAATAGATACTAATTATTTTCAGAAAAATTGTAAAAATAGAGTAGTTTATTTTCATTTTTTTATATTATATTCCATATTGGTGTACCCATACGTATATATCTAATACCAGTACAGATAAAGGTACATTAAAAAATAACATAATTTACGTCAAAGAACTTAAGTATCCTATATTTTATGTAAAAATATGTAAACACATTTAAATTACAAAGTTAGCGCCGTCCTGCCGCTGGTAGGACGTTTTATACAAAATATAACTCAATACGCGGAATTCTCCTAAGTCATTTATATTTATTGTAGACATTTCTATGGTTTGGCGCTCCGTTCTCTCTGTCTACCCTGCTAGGGATAAGGCGTGAAGCTAAGTAGGTAAGTAAGTATTTCTATGGTCATACAAATTTTAGATAGAAAGTGGAGATAGTGAAACATTCACTAAAATTACTCTCTCTACGAGCTAAAATGATGTTTCATGCTATGCCCTGCACAGCTTTAATCTTAGTGTTATGACACTCTATTCTTAACAAATTTTTGTGACATTGCGAGTTGACTAGCGCAAATCAACGCCGTGTGAAGACAAACGGACACAAGACGGAGTACCAATACGCTACAGTGATCGAACTATAAAAAAATAAATAATAAGAATAAAATTTACCACAAAGATATATCACCAAATTCATTTGTAAATTATTTTGACGTGTACAGCAGGTGCGTAACGATACGTTCTCACGCGAAATAGATCAGCGAATTTTTCACCCTACGAGTACGAATAAATCATATTAAACCAAGTTTTTAATATATCTAGTTCAATCGAAAGCGTAAATAGAACCCCTAATATTAGGGGTCGAACCGGTGAGAGTGGATATGTGAAGTCCAGTCAAGTTTGCGATTCGCGACCCCTTTATATGTAACTATTCAATTAAATTTTGTCACTATCGTCCATATTTTAATTCTATTACCTATAAATTTATGCAAATTCAAATAATCACTTGTTTGTATCTCACTCTTGGGAATTTTTTTTTTAAACAGGTATATAATAATAATGTTTACAAAAAGAAACGTATAAAAACCATCCTAGGTAATTATCGATTTGGAAATCCACGAGGTGATTCAAGTTTCTCTACATTCAAAATATTATATATCTTAATAATATATTCAAAATATAAATTAACAACACACAATGCCCCCAGAATTCGGCAGAAAGTGGGGAACGGAGTGTCTTAACACAGGGTTAACTCTGCCTACTCTACTGTGCGCGGGATACAGCGTGAAGCTGATTTTATATTGACAACATGCTAAATTTACAAATTTAAATCATACATATAACAAAACAAAATAATCTAATTGACTTTGTAAACATAATATTGTTGTTATACATTATTATATCAACCCCATTTTGATTTCGCTCCCGTACACCGTGGTACAGGGGACGCAGCTGAACCACCAAGCAGTAGTGAATGGTCGCTTTAGGTCACTGGACATTCGCACACCGATCGCGATATTGGAATTAACATAAGAATCTGTTTCTCATGAACCGGTTGTATTGTTTTGTATTATTTTTAGCAAAATTATAAATTCGTCTAGCCGACTATGGGAATGAGAATGTTTCTGATATATACGTTGTTAATAATATACATTGAATCGAATAAAAAAATAAATTAAAAGAGAAGATAGAAAATTATTACACTTATGACGATGTATTATTATATTTGAATAAAGTTTGGAAACCAATCTTAAAATCCATCTTTATATTTGGGAATTTTAATCCTTGAGAAAAAAATGCATTCAATGGGTGTGGTATTTACTGTTTGTCTTGTTAGACTAAGTGTATTGTTTTGTTTTACCTTTACACTGTATCGCGTTGTTCCCAGGTTCCCTCTGTCTAACTAGGCTAGGTGCGGGATACAATATGAAACTATAAGTTATATTAATGAATGAATATGTGAAACTATAAGTTATATTACGTTCTATTACGTTTTTAATACAAAAATAATACGCAAAATACTCATAGTATCTGTATTCTACAAGTCAGATTCACGTTGAATCCCGCACACAGAGGGAACCTAATGTTAAGACACTCCATTCCCCATTTTCTGCCGAAGTCTGGAGGCATTGCGTGTTGAGTGGCAGAACTCAACGCCGCGCTTTGCCTCAACACTAGAGCGAAGAAATGGAAATATAAATTTAAATAAATATTTCATCTCCTCGTGTGGGGATCGAGCCCACAACCAGTCGGTTTTTGTGCCACTGCGCCACGACTATATTATATTATAAGCAAAAAACACAATTTGGCTTTCATCAATTATATGTGAATTGCTTTATAAACAATCTATACAGAATTATTCTACAGTTTATTCCTATACAAGTTATACTAATATGTGCTCGAGAGTCGCATAATAAAATTTTATTATTTCTTTTACAATCCCAACTATTTTCAAATCGGAACGGTCCCGTCGGGGCTTGTATTGTTTCCGCGCCAAGGATAAGCAAATTAGAAGGGAATGCTTTGTAAATTGAACTCCTTTTGATAGCACTCGCTTCATTTTCAATATTGTTCTCTTTGTTCATTTATAACTGTGTATTTAAATATGGATTTTTTTTATTCTACAGTGACTTGACAATTAAATATTTTATTATGATTTTTTGGATTCTGGAATACTAGAGATGTTTAGAAGGATCGACTGTTGATTTTTTCGCACGTTATATTTCTTCAGAAAGAACAGAAATTAAATAACGAAATTATGTGACAATAGTAAATAACAAAAATAACATAGCATGAAGGAATGAAATTAATAAGTAATGATACATCAACCTAATATGTTTTCAATTTATTAATGATTTATTTATATGAGAAGTCTTAATTTTTCTTCACTATAAATAATATTTTTAATAATAGATAAATTAATTAACGATACATTCAAATGAAAAGTTATATAAAAGTATATAGCTTTATATGGTTTGTCCTACCTACACCCAAGTTAAGTAAATAAGATCTATCCCTTATTTGCTTGATTGGCTGGCGGACGGAGGGTTTCCAGAGAGGCGCGGGTTCAAATCCCGCTACGTTCAAATTTTTATGCGTTTTCTTAATAAGTATTTTTCTTTCCTAAATGTGGAATAACACTTTAAAAATGTTTAAAAAAAAAGGAATGACTATTGATTTTTTCTCACGTTATATTTTGTAAATAATAGCAATTATAAAAATAATGGCGCGTCATGGAATCAACGCGTAATTCGTTACATGGAGAAATAAAATAAATAACTAATGATTTATCAATCATTTTCAATTTATTTATTATTTATTTATATGAGAACAATTGATTTTTCTTCAGCATAAATAAGGCATTTAATAATAGATACATTAATTGAAACATTATTAAAAGTATATAGCTTATAAAGTATAAGCTCTATATGGTTCAACCAAATACCTACACCGTAGTTGGGCAAATAAGATCTATCCCTTATTTGCCTCATTGGCTACGTCAGCTACAAACTCCGTAGCAGTTTAGCAGTTTACGTAGCGCTTACGTAGCGATACATTAGTGCTACGCTCG
Organism: Heliconius sara; assembly: GCA_917862395.2. Taxonomy (NCBI): domain Eukaryota; kingdom Metazoa; phylum Arthropoda; class Insecta; order Lepidoptera; family Nymphalidae; genus Heliconius; species Heliconius sara. The sequence goes on along the minus strand of OU860787.2, from coordinate 8,088,459 downwards.
GTTTGTTGTTGTAGAGACTTACTGTTCAGGTACGTTCAGCTTAGTTCAATATGTAGACAGGATATAAATTATAATATAGTGTTTTGAATTTAAATCTAAGGTTAACTATTTGTAACAAGATTTTGTTATTGTTTATTACATTAACTATAAATAATAGAATTGAATTTTATAAATAACAGAATTGAATTGGATACAAGCGTGTGACTGTAACGCGACTGTTGTGGGTTCGATCGCCACTAAGGAAAGAAGGAGGAATTAATTATTATTTACTTATATTTTCATTTCATCGCTCTGATATCATGTCGAAAGCAATTGCCTTGAAATTACGGCGGTAAGTGCGGAACGGAGTGACTTAACACTAGGTTCCCTCTGTAGGATATAGCGTGAAGCTGAAAAAAAATGTTTAATATGAAGAACTGAAGTTTATTTTTACAAAAAGATAACGTGAGGAAAAGTTAACAGTCATAGTAATAATCGCTTTAAATATATAGTAATAATCGCTATATATATATTTCGTTTGTTGTACAAAAGTGCAAGATTGAAGTAAAATGATGACTCCGTATTTTTCAGTACTCGTATTTGTATTACCACTTCAATTTTATTAAGACCGATATTTTACCGACCGAAGATATTTGAGTGGATTTAATTGAAATAATAAGAAGAGACCGTCATAGTGCAGGGGAACAGTGTTTACTGTAAGCGCGATGGTTATGGGTTCAGTCAGAAGAATAAATTATTTCTGTTTCGTTGACCTGGTAACAAGGCTGGTAGCAAGACTAACTGCAGCGTTGAAAACAGAAACTGCTGAAAACAGAGTGTAACACCCATATGCAGGATACAGCGTAAAGCTAAAGAAATCGTGTGAATAATGCAACATATAAAATATACATTTGTTATCACTGCCATATAAACTTATATACCTATAAACTATGTATATATTCTTAGATATATAAGAAAGGACATAGAATACTTCTTAAAAAAATATTTTAAAAAATCCTTTAGCTACAATGTGAAAATAAATTTAAAAGAACAAGGCCGTATTTGAGTCTATTATTTAGTATTTTTTTAACCGTGAAGGTTCCGCACACAATAGAGTATGTAGAGAACAGTCATTCCTCACCTTCCGAACGTTTTCGCGCAATTTTTCATTGCATTGCGTTTTGAGTAGCGGATCACAACGCCGGGCTTGGTACTAGAGCGAAGAAAGGAAAATATTCATAAATAAAAAAATCATTTAATCTAATGGGGATCGAACTCAAAACCGTTGCGTTACAATCACACCCCTGGCCCCCTGCACCAAGACGACCTTTAGTTTTCAATAAGCGTAATAAAAAACTTAGTAATACCAATGTGAATTAGGGCGAGCGGATCTGTGGGTAGTTGTAAATAAGGGCTGCTTAATACACATACACCACTAACACAGGATTAGCATCTAAATACTTAATGCTCTACATTTGAGTACGTATACTAAATACGAACTAAGACCGTCCACTTAAGTTTATCCCAATGAATATTTGGTGCCATAGTGTTTTCGTACATTTAAATTGTTTGTTTGGATCACTCGAAATAGATCTCTTAATTGTCTTTGGTAGTGACTGGTGGTGACGCTTGGATAACATGTTGAAGGCTGTTGCTGGATATTTGGTTTGTTTCAACGAATTGGATATTGTATAAAATGTAATAGTTTTATTGTTGAAAATTAACTATTTTTTTTTTCATCTTCGTTATATCCTGCACACAGTAGGCTAGACAGATGGAACTTAGTGTTAAGACACTCCGTTTCTCATTTTCTGATGAACTCTGGATGTATAGCGTGTTGAGTGGCGGGACTCGACGCCGCGCTTTGCCTCAGATCAGTGCAAAAAAATTAAAATAAAAAATATTTCATTTCCTCGAGTGGCGATCGAACCCACAACCAATCAAGTTTATGCTCACACACTCGTGCCCCTGTGCCACGACTGGCGTCATCATAATAAAAATATAACTTATATTTGTATTTTATTCATCACAACTGTCTTTTTTTAGTAAAAACAAAAATATCCCGATGTTTACTAATTGATTGCTTATTCAAAATAATTAAAATATTAATATTAAACTTACAGTAGAAGAAGCTTTAGGCTTGCTACTGCTGGCTTTGCTAGCTTTGGGACGGGCGGGCGGCGTCGGTGGTGCGGGCGGCGTGCGTGGTGGGCTGCTGTCCCCTGTGCTGGCTCCATTTTTGTCAGATCCATTACTGGACTGTAAATAAAATGTAAAAAACATTTTTCTCTTGCTTTCAATAATGATATCGTAAAAAAAAAGTTAACCTTACAGATTGGTATAGATTAGTATCGATTTTATTATTAAAAGAATTATAAGTAGAATTTGGCGCAGGGGCACAAGCGAATTACTGTAAACGCGACAGATATTTAATATTTTCATTTCTTCACTCTAATGTGGAGGCAAAGCGCGGTGTTGAGTTATGTCAGTCAACAAGCTTCCAGAATTAGAGAAAGCGAGAGTCTTAACATTAGCCTCCCTCTGCTTACCCTGCTAAATGGGGAATACAGCATGAAGCTGCAAAAAATAGGAGAAAAATCGTAATGAAATGGAACTATTTACGACAATGAAAGTTCACTATTCAAATGAAATAAACAAATACATTTCTGTGTTTGTTCATTTAAAGCGAAAATAAGTTAGACGCCGAAACCGAGACCTCTTCAGGCTCCTAAAACAACTAAAGGTACTCCACACCAACAAAGAAGCGTTCCGCTCAAAGCAATATAAAACTTAAATCGTTTTCCCTTATTAAAACTCCGAGTGAAAGCATCCCCCGTTGATTTGCCTGAACGATGTTTGTACTTTGTTCGTTCCACCGAAATGAATTGTTGGGGAAACGGAAAGGCCATTATTTCTAATTTTTTCGTCAAAATTCTGTAATGGCGGCGCGAAATTAAAAGAGAACAACGCGGATTTGGGCTAATTGGTTAATTATTAATAGGGACGTCCGGTGGCGAATTTTACACGCGGTCGGTTGGAAGGCCGCCAGCGCGTAATAAAATGTGGGATTAAATATAAACGTCACTGAGATTTTATATAAGGTAAGTATTTACGTTTCGTCATTAGTTAGGTAATAAAAAGTTATTTTTGACTTGTTTGTGGATAACATAAGTGCTTACTATTTTTAAAAGCTTCGCAAAATAACCATCGTTGTTCATCCAATTATTAATTATTATTCCTATTTAGTTCGATTTAGAGGCCAGTTGTGGCGCAGAGGCACAAAGAGTAACTGTGAAATTCGAATGGTTGTGGGTTCGATCCACGCTCGAGGAAGTGAAATATTTATTTACATTTATATTTTCATTTCTCCGCTCTGGTGTAGAGGCGCTGAGTTACGCCACTCAGCGCGCAATGCCTCCTAAACTCGGCGGAAAGTGGGGAATGGAGTGTCTTAACACTAGGTTCCCTCTGCCTACCCTGCTGTGTGCGGGATACAGCGTGACGTTGATGTATTTCTGTTTATCTTTTTCTTTATACATTTATTAATAATAAAAAAAATCATTTTATTAATGTATATATTTTTATATTAAATTATACAATTAAAAGTATAATTTTTTAATTATTTTTTATACTATGTTGGGTTTCTGGGGTTGGGTATGGTTAATTTTTATAACGTTTATTTGACACTATTTTCAAATATAGCATTCAAATACTTACATCAGAATTCGTGGAGTTTGTTCGGGACGGCGATATTGGTGAAGTGACTCTAGACGTGTTCGAGTCACGCTCGGCATTGTTGGCATTTGCGTCTGTGCTGCTTGTTGTTTCTTAACAGGATTAAAGTATTGAATGTAGGTATAAGCAATTTTATTATTATTTTTATTTATAACAAGAATTTCTTTATTATTAGATAGATACTCTCTCTTATGTTCTTATTAGTTATCTTACTATAGAATGAACGTACTTTACGTATGTAAAATTATTGATTAAAGAAAAACTAAAATGAATACATAACAAAATAAAAACTATTGATATGAATATAGGTAATTTAAAACAGTAACGATGATGATAAAGTTTTCACATATAAAAAAATTGAGGCCGGTCGTAGTGCAGGGGCATAAAATGTGACTGTAAAACCGACTGGTTGTGGGTTCGATCCCCACTCGATGAAATGAAATATTTATTTATATTTATATTTTCATTTCTTCGCTCTGGTGTCGAGGAAAAGCGGGGCTTTGAGTTCCGCCACGCCAAAGTGGGGAACGGAGTGTCTTAACACTAGGTTCCCTCTGCCTGCCCTGCTTTGTTCCGGATACAGCGTGAAGCTGATTTATTATTTTTTTCATTTAATTTTATATAAAAAAAAATAATTTAGTGGGAGTTCAAAAGTAGTATGGAATAAATAATAATATATATTTTAAAAATTCTATATTAATAAATTTTAAATATTTATTATTTTAAATTTAGTACTTACTTGGTTCTGCAGGAGGTTGATGGTGGTTTTCTGTGTGTCTACGTAACGATCTCGCGTCGCAGTACGACTTGCCGCATCCATCCGCTTTGCACTCGTACGGCTTCTTATTTCGGTGCGTCAGCATATGACCGTTCCTGGAGGAGAATAAAATTGCTTGTAATAATAGATAATGATCAAAATTATCCGGGATCACAGGGGAACAGCGCTTTATCGTGGACACGACGGTTATGTTACGAGTTCGATTCCCATTTGGGAAAATTAATTATTTTTATTTAAAAATAAATAAAGCATTGTCTTAGAAATTAGGCAGGAACGTCTAAACATTAGGTTTTTCCTGCCTACCAAGCTATGTAAAAAATACTAATTAAATGATATTAGATAACAAAGCGGTTAAATTATATTACACATATTTTATTTACAGTTAGAAAGTTTTAAAACGTTGTAGACAATTATACATGACTTTACAAAACTGATTTATTTCATATATCTTCATTTCATATATATTCACTTATATATCTTTTCAAAATTCATGAACACGTTTATAAATAATATAAGTAATTCAAGGGTTTCCAATAAAGTATCAGAAGACTTATATTGTGTTCTTCTTAAAGACATGAGAGTGATCTTATAAAAAGGTGAAATACACATAACCATCTTAGAAGCATTCTCCCGTTTTCTGTACAAGCTCTCTGTACAACAATATTGTTACTAGACAAATAAATCCAAAACAAAAAAAAGCAAAACATCAATAACTATTTCTATATTCATTACTACAGACCAACAGTATATTACGACATAATAAAACAGAGTCAACAACAGATTTTTAATCACCATCCACCATCCACCATATCGTTAATATAACCCGGTTACAATTCCCAAATAGGTCACCAGATAACGCGGCCACTTTGCGTCGAGTCGATACGCGCATTTTGAGCGTTCATTAATATTCATGCGGCGTCCGTTGCTGCTATGAAAGGGACGAGCGGCGGCGAACATTGACTTAGCGCGGGTATGGACAGTCCTTTGTGTTTAATACCAGTACACTTGATGCTTGATACGCTTGATGCCCTTATTATATGTATATTACTATAGTATAATTTAATTTTGTTATTCTATTGTGTTAGGGATTTCATGATCAGTGTGTACAGTATTTTTATTAGGTTCACGGCAGGGTAGGCACGGGGAACCTAGTGTTATAACGCAACGTCCTCATTTAGACTTTTCTGTTTGCCACTGCGTGTTGCGTGGTAGAGCTCGACGCCGCGCTTTGCTTCGACGCCAGAGCGAATTTATAAAAATATTAAATATTTAATTTCCTCCAAAGAGAATCGAACTTACAACCTGTCGCGTTTACAGTTACACTTTTGCGCGCCTGCGCCACGAATGGCCTCAGTGTATACAGTGAGAAGCATTAATAAAAATATTTCTGTATTGTTGTGAGAAACTCCATGTATACAGTTCTGCAGTTCTCATTGGCCTTGCCCGCATTAGACAAGTTTCTTCTCAAGAACTTTTTCTTGTACAGCCAGAACTTTGCGGCAATCGTATTACACGTGAAACGGGATCCGCTCAACAGAGAAATACAAGAAATAAGAAATAAAGAACTTAAGGAGATTTGTAAGAAACAAGAGCGAAAATAATACGATACGTCCATATATTATTAAGAGGGTTTCTTTAAATAATAAATCCAACGCTGTCCACAGCTTATGGGGTCAGTCTTGGTGCAATGGCAAGGGTATGTGACGGTGAATGCGACAGGTTGTGACTTCGATTCCCGTTTGAGGTAATAAAGTATTATTTATTTTAATTTCTTAGTTCTGGTGTCGGGGTAAAGCGTTGGATTACGCGCAACACGCAATGCCTTAAGAATTGCAGAAAGTGGAGAGCAGTGTGTTTTAACACTAGGTTCCTTTCACTTACCATATGCGGGATATATCGTGAAGCTGAAAAAAAATGTTTATTATGTAACAAGGCAGGTGATACTCACAGGTGGTCCTGTCTCTTGAAGGCCTTAGCGCATGTAATGCAGACGTATTTGCGTTCGTCGCTGTGCGTCAGCTTGTGCTTGGCCAGCGCTGAGGCGTTTCCAAACACCTTGTTGCATACCTGGGATCGAGTGAATTCAATTAAACAAAAATTTAGCCTTATAATATATTAATTATTATTTATATATTAATTATATGTAAATTCATTTGTATCACTTTCAAGCAAAAGCGGCTGAACGGATTTAGATGAAACTTTTCAACAATATATGTAACATTCACATTAGAATAACACACTGGCTAGCGTTTTGTATAAAGATTGCGTGTAATATGATTATAATATAATAAATAGATTACAGCGGGCGACGCCATGGATGGGAAGTATATAACTAAAAATATATGTATGTATTTCTTAAAAAAATTGCACAAGATTTTGTCACCTATACATAACTTTGCAATTAACTATGTTGTGTCGAATATTGTTCACAAGCGAAAATGCAATTTTTGATTGGATTTGTGCCAAAATTTATCTAGAAAAATGCAATAATAAATAAGAAATGCATTGATCTTACATTTCAGTTTCAGGAATTAGGCCAAAGTGCTACTTAGTGAAAAACAAGCTGAAGGACGCCTTACACATGAGTTTTCCATTAAGTCCAGTATCCAGTAAACGATAAATAAGTGAAACGGTAGACTTCTGAAAATTATGCTTTAAATAAATTGCAGTAAAAATTGAATACTTAGAATATATTTAATAAATAAATAAAATCAGCTTCACGCTGTATCCCGCACACGCTAGGGTAGGCAAAGGAAATTTAGTGTTAAGACACTCTGTTCCCCACTTTCCACCGAATTCTGGCATTGCGCCACGCTGTGCCTCGACACCAGAGCGAAAAAATGGAATTATAACTTTAAATAAATATTTAATCTCTCAGTCTTAGTCGATTTTAGAGTCACACTTTGTGCCCCTGAGCCACGACTGGCCCAGAATATTTAATACATTTTTTAATAAATTATCCACAACAATAATTACAATATAAATATAACAATTTTTATAAATTTATTTGAATAGTAATAATTCCTTAAAAAAATCAAATTGTGTTTAAAACATTTATTCAAATTTATATGAGTTTCGTTCTAATATAGGTCGATCGTATTAAAAAAAAATATCAATCATTTTTCATCCATAAACTTTTAACATTTTTATATATCCAAACGATTGGAATTTTAATTAAAAATGTCAATAATACAACAAAATAAAAAAAAAACGTATAAATTGAACAAATTTGCTTCGCAAACTATTATATTAAAAAATTCTTGTAAAAAAACAGATAATAACTGAAAAAAAATATCCTCAACCATGTATTATTCTTTATTAAATTTTGCACGAGCGCACGGTAAGAGCGTGATATACGATATAGACAAAATAAACAATATAAATAACGCTGTGACACCAATACAAAATATTTCGACCCGTCGCCATTGTCTTCAATATTATTATCGAACATTTGAATATTTTACTGCAACCCAAGAGTTTTGGTAACGCCGTGTTGCCCGTAGGAAAAAATATATCCTTGGCATCACTCTTTTCTTGTTATACCCTTTTAGTGCGGTTATTGGCGTATTTACCGGAAACCCTTTCAGTTTATTGACAATTTTTTATATAATTTTATGATATCTATAGCCAGGTCAGTCTCGACGCAGGGGTGCAAAGTGTGACTGTAAAGAGGACAGGTTCTGGGTTCGATTTCGATATAGCGTGAAGTTAGTATAGTATATTTATATTTTAATTTCTTCTTTATAATTTGAATCCCTGCCACTCAATACGCAACGCCTCCAGAAAAAGGCAGAAAATGGGGAACGGAGTGTCCTAGCACCAGGTTCCCTTTATATCCCACAGCGTGAAGCTAAAAAAATCTATAATATTTATAGCTTTTATTGTACATTACATATGAAAAACGACAATTTAACTAATACTCTTAGTTATTACAGTCTATAAAAATGATATCTTATAACCGAATTTCCTATTTTTATCTATAATATTTTATACGAAAAGATAAAAATAAAAATCTTAGTCGATATATCTCATATTACGGACAAAACAAGTCCCACCGCCACAATAGAGATTTCCTATGGGACGTGCGTTAGGCCTAAAAATCGCTCGCCCCTCCAATGAATACCCATCGAATATAATATAGAGAGATATAAAAATATGTAATGACTTACCGTCGCAGGGTCCGTTAAGTTATCTTACGGACAGATCGTTTATGTAAGGTTTATATTGAAGCCTTTTATTGGGGCAAAGTGAAATGACGACATGTGCTTCGTATTTGTATGTATGATTGATGTGGAAATGCTTATAGAGTTAGAGATCGAATGAGTTTTCTTTCTGATGATATAATTCGTGTAATAAATACTGAAGTATTTTTATTTATGATAAGGTCAGTTGTGGCGCAGGGGCACAAAGTGTGACTGTAAACGCGATAGATTGTGGGTACTATTTAGAGGCAAAAAAGGCTATATAGAGGCAAAGCGCGGCGTTGAGTTTCGTCAGTCAACACGCAATGTCTCCAGTTTTCGGCGGAAAATGGAGGTCGGAGTGCCGTAGCACTGGGTTCCCTCTCCTTACCATGCCGTGTGCGGGATACAACGTGACGCTAAAAAAAAAAATATTTAAGTGTTTTTTTATTTTAACGAACGTTTTAATTTTGTTGACAGGCAAAGGGAGTTCAGTGTAACTCTATTTTATTCGTTTATTTAGAAGCACAGATTTACAAAGTAACATAATATATATATATAAAATATACATATAAACACACGTGCGAAATAAGAGTAACTAATCATAAATTTACACAGCGAAACTAAATTACAATGTATTTTGTTTTTCAAAACATAAATTTCATCCGTCATAACTTTAAAATTCCACAGAGAACAATAGAAAAATTCATTTATGATATATTAAAAAATATCATCGAAAAATGCATTACAAAATTAAAGTATTTTTTAATAAAAAAGTATTCAACACTGTAGTCCGTTATGCAGTATATTGAAATTACATTTGGATTCTGTCAGTTCCCAGTACAGTAGGTACTTGTGTGTCACTTGGGCAGTGTGAAACTTGTAAACTGCGAATAATGTATCGTTACACATTATTATTTAAATTTATTGATACTCTTATGTAGTAATTATTTGGAACTAATTTAAACGAAACAAATTATTAAATATTAAGGAAAGTTGCCAAAATGTAATAGTGAAAACTGTATTTAAAATGGTGAAGCCAATTCTGAGATTAACGAAAAGACAAAGACACAAAAATTAAACATTTTATTTTCGACCATGCTTTAAATCTGGATTTGAATCTGGGTCAAATTTTAAGTTAATATTCTTCTCGACTGCAAAATGGTCCACTTATGTTTTGTGAGGTTGGAAAATAGAAGCTAGTGAAAGAGATTGTTCTCTACTCTCGACTCCATTCAAACATACTGCCATAGTGGGGGGAAACGATCTCCCACTAATTAGACTAGGGGAAGGGAATTATATTTTAAATAAATATATTTTCTAAGTTGTATTCAAATATACATTTATATATTTATGCGACGCTCGCTAAGTAGCGTGGTGATAATTAAATAAAACTAACAGTATATTACACATAATAAACACATAATATTTTGAATGTTTTAATATGTTTTTATTAATAGCAATTAATATATATTTTATACAATATAATGTTTATCGCAATCAACTAATGTGTTTCGTAGGATGTAATGACAGTATTATACAAGCATGATCTTAGTTTATATTGTCAGTATCCATTTTTATTAAACGCACGAATGGTAATGGATTGTTTTATTTACCTGTTGAGGAACATTTAGATATAGTAAATAAAAAAAATTATCAGTTGATGCCAGTTATGGCGCAGGGGTACAAAGTGTTACTGTAAAATCGACTGGTTGTGAGTTCCATCCTCAATCGAAGAAGTGAAATATTTATTTCCATTTCTTCGCTTTGGTGTCGAGGCAAAGCGCGGTGTTGACTTCAGCCACTCAACACGCAATACCACCACAACTCGGCGGAAAGTGGAGAACAGAGTTTCTAGGTTTCCTCTGCATACCGTTCTGTGTGCGGGATACAGGGTGAAGCTATCATTAGAAAATATCTACTGATATAGGAGATATTTTCTAATTTCATACTCTCCAATAGAATATTGTTTCTATCCGGTTTCCCGTTATTTTATTTCATAAAGCTCGACCTAATTCTGGGGCCGTGACCCACATCAAGAATGCATGTAAAACCGGGTCGTGCGTCTTCGAGCAACAATTTTTCACTTGACATTGTTTTATAAGAACGTTTTTTTGTTTATTCGAAAATGAAAGAGAGATATCTTGGTTTTTGCAATGTGATTGGAATTTCTTAGGAGAAAGAAATCAAGAAGAATACTTTTTTTTTAATTTACTACAATAGTTACGTGTACAGGATTGAACATACATGGATTGAAGGTGAATGGAGATAGGTATGTAGAGTTTCATATGTTTAAAGGCATCTTTCTCTATATTTGTTCATTAAAAATTTGAAGCCAGTCGAGGCGCAGAGGCACAAGCGTGTGTTTGTAAGCTCGACAGGTTGTGGGTTCGAGGAAATGAAATATTTAATATTTTTATTTCTTTGTTCTGGTGTCGAGGCAAAGCGTGAAGTTGAGCTACCCAACACGCAATGCCTCCAGAATTTGGTGGAAAATGAGGAACAATGTATCTTAACACTAGGTTCACTCTGAATATTCTATATACGGGATTCAAATACAGCATGTAGCTGAAAAAAAAAGAAATAAGCAAAAAATGTAGCACCCTTCCAAACAAAAACAATGACGTGTTACAAGTATTCATAGCTATATTATTATTCAACCGAAACCAATACTGGGGACCAGGTGGCGGGGGTCCCCCGCACACCCGTCACGACAAATAAAGTGACGGGATTTGAAGATCATAAGATACATTTGGTGTGACGCAATTTCCGTGGAAATGTAAGGCGTATTGGGATCAGCGCGACATCCAGTCTAAGCCTGGGGACCGTACGACGCTCACGCATCATATAACCAATATAATTTACAGTATATTACAAAACTTAGTAAAATATTCATTGAAATCTGAGTCTTATGTCAGGCCAGTCGTGGCGCAGTGGCACAAGTGTGATTTTACACGCAACAGGTTGTGGGTTCGATTTCCATTCGAGATATTGAAATATTTTATATTTTCATTTCTTTGGTCTAAGTGTCGAGGCAAAGAACACGGAATGCTTCCAGAATTCAGTGGAAAGTGGGGAATGAGGTGAGGTGAGGTGGGGAGTGTCTTAACAAGAGATTGACACTAGATTCCCTCAGTCTACCGTGCTGTCTCCGGGATGCAATGTGAAGCTATTCATTGAAAAGTAAATATATTTTTATTGTTTTTAATTAGTGTAAAAAAACCCAGATTGACAAATAAATAAAAAATAATGTATTTTCTTTAAAAATAATGTACTGTATACCTTAATTTACCTACTGTTAATATACTTAATTGTCGTAGAATCACTGGGAGTGAAGATAGAAGATTATTTAAAAAAACTATAAGATATTTATAGTTTTTTTTACATAATTTTTACATAATTGAGGATATTAATTGAGTATCAAGGTTGACGAAATTCAGATGATAAATTCCCAAAAACGAAGAGAACGAAACGTTTAGGGCTTCCTCTCTGAACTTCCGATTACATATTATTTATACGTACTCGAATCGACACTGGTAGAAAGGTAAAAAGAACGATATATTTTGAGGTATGTTAAAATCAATTATCTATATTCAACCTACAAAAACTTATTTTTTTCACTTTACGCTGTGTTCTGCATAGAGCAGATAGGCAGAGGGAACCTAGTGTTAAGACATTCCGTTCCCCACTTTCCTCTGAGTTTTCAAGTGGATTTGACATTGGAATCTTTAGTGTGGGAGATGAAGGTGAAGATGAAGGAAGGAGGTGCGTGTACGGCCTTTCGGTCTTTCTAAAAACGCATTTCATTATTAAATTTTCTGTATTCCTTAAAAACATACATCCAAAGCAGAATAAAAAAGTAATAACAAAAAAAACATAATTAATATATATATTGAAGTGTCACGTCATTTACAAAGTATGACGTTCACTCGTAAATCAACACCCAGCGCCGACCGACGGACGTGTCACCAATGCAAATGAGCCGTGACGATTAGCGCTAAGCTATCGACACAGTACTGACGGTTTCAGCGTGACGTGACGAGAAAATTCTTAGGAGGTACCCCCCCCCTACTTTGTTAGTGATTTAAATTAAAATATATTCTTAAATTTATGTATTGTTTCCTATATTTTAGTTTCTCGCTTCTTTTTCCCGGATAATATCTGAATAGATAAAAGTCTCTGCACTGTGCGTGTGTTGTGACGGGGTTCGACTCGCGTTTTGCTTTTATAATAATTTAAATATAATAATATCCCCCAATTGGGGATGAAACCCATAACTATTGTATATATGAGAGTAAAGCCAGACACTCCCAATGCGCCACGACGGCCTATACAAGCGAACTTCAGAATTTAATACTATCTTTGTGTATGAAAGGAAGGCCTACCTTAGGCTTTTTATGCTTTCAACTAACCCTAAGCTTATAAAAAGGCAAGCATGTCGCAAACGGAATATTTTAATCCATTTTTTTTTCATCGTAGAATATTTGATACAAACAAAAAAACACCAAAGTACATAAATCGAATAACTCGCCCTTAACGTAATCTCTCAATGTTTTCTCTTTTCGTTTTTTCCGATCGCGGCGGCTTTGCTTTTCGTGAATTGAATTGAAAATGGGACGAGTGCCTTTTGTTTATGGATTCTGTTTCGACAGAAAATATTTCATTACGCACCTGTCACGCATATAAACTTCAAATGCCCTAAATTGATACTGCTGATGCAAATATATTTGCATGAAAATTATGGTAAAAAGGAACGTCTGTGTGATATTGTTTAAAGTAAATTTACAAATTAACGTATTTAATTGGATTTCATATTGTATTTGATATTTTTTTTAATTTTAAAATGATGATAAAATAAATCTATTTATTCTAATATATGGCCATCATCCGCAAGTTTGTTTGTGTTAAGCTTAAGACGTAAAATGTTGATGACCCCTTTTTTTCAGCATTGCGTGTTAAGTGGCAGAACTCAACGCCGCGCCTGTCCACGACACCAGAGCGAAGAAATGGAAATATAAATTTAAGTAAATATTACATCTTCTCGAAAGGGGATCGAACCCACAACCAGTCGGTTTTACAGTCACACCTTGTGCCCCTGCGCCACGACTGATATTTGTTTTTAAAATACACCGTACGTCAGAGAATAATAGTGGACATCCTTGTAATAAAACCAATATTTACATCAAAAACTCGGCATGGCCTGCCAACAGTCGTACCTCTACCATTCTATTCATGTACTTACACAATTTTATTTTTAAAAATCATTTTTGAAACTCCTGTGTTGCTTACACAGAAAAATGTTTCACATAAAGTTCACGATTTTTTTTGTTCCAACAGTTTTAGTTACAAAACTATTGTTATATTTTTGTTTTTCAATACTATTTCGGTGACTATTAAATAAGTTTGATGTCATATAAACAAAATTCTATTTTAAGACATGATACCTTTGATATTGCTAGATTATTGCATTTTTTTTCAGCTTCACACTGTTTCCTTCAAATAGTAGGGTAGGCAATAAACCTGGGAACCAAATGTTAAGACACTCCGTGCCCATTAAAAAAATCCGTTGCCCACTTTCGCTGAATTGTGCAGGTATTTAGTGTTGCGAAACTCACTTTGCCTCGACACTGAAGCGAAGAAATTAAAATATTGAATATTTCATTTCCTCGAATGGGACTCGAACCAACAGCCTGTAGCGATTACCCACGATCATGCCCCTACGCCACGTGTGGCCTCATATTAGCTTGCTATTTTAAAATAATGAATACAAAAAATATTGCTACAAAAGTCTATGATATATGTCCCTAACTATATTTAAACACAATACATATATTTAAAAAACAATCCCTTTTACAAAATAAACATATATTTAATGAATTAACTCGTTACAATTTGTTATAACATTGGTCAGGAAGCGCCGAATGTAAAGACTGAAGGCTTACAGGCTTTCCGTGTGTATATGTTTCTAAGTTCGTCAACATTAAGTTAATTTATTAGAGAAAGAGATATTTATTAATAACACCGTATAGGCACGTCGGTGACGACCTGTTTATTGTTATGTGATTATTGTGGGTTCATACAAATGTTTATAGCTTATGTAAAGGCAGTTTCGTTTTTATATGTATTTATTTGATTATGATGATTCGATAAATTCGGTATTGGTTTCATCCTTTCAGACATTACTTGTCTTGAAAAAAAGCAAAATAATACTTTTCCCTTATAAAAAAATATAAATTAGACATTAAAAAAAATAAACAAAATATATTGAAAGTATAAAATATAAAGGTCTAACTTAATCAACAATAATCTTAACGTTAGGTTCCCTTTGGCTACCCTGCTGTATATGAGATACAGCGTGAACCTTAAAAAAATAAAGACGACATTTTGAAATTCAAACACAACATCAACAATAACCCAGCATAGATTTCAATTATATTCTAGCTATCTCGGAGCTATCAAAGCGTGTAAGTATTGATCTCAGTTGTCTTATTGCATCTCACGTTTCCATAGGCCCCGGCCACGGCTGGCTCAGGCTACGGCTGGCTCCGGCCACGGCTGGCTCTGGCAGATGGCTGTTAATTGGACGACGTCCGACCCGTCCGTCGGTGTTAAATTAAAATCCATTGATATAACTCCATGGACTTTTACTGTGTTGTCGAATCTGACAGGATGTTTCCGGGTTCAATTAATAATATTGAAATACCCATTTTTTTATTTTTAAAATTAAAAAAAAAATAAATAAAAAATTAAATCAGCTTTACGCTGTATCCCCGATTACAACAGGGTAGGCAGAAGGAACCTAGTATTAAGACACTTCGTTCCCCACTTTCTGCCGAATTCTGGAGGCATTGCGTGTTGAGTGGCAGAACTCAACGCCGCGTCTTGGCTCGACACCAGAGCCAGGTAATGGAAATGTAAATTTAAGTAAATATTTTCTCGAGTGGGAATCGAACCTATAACCAGTTTTTATACCAGATTTTACAGTCACACTTTGTGCCGCTGCGCCACGACTGGCTTGTTTTGTTTTTATTATAAGCAATTAGTTAAGGTTTGTTTCACTTTGATTTGACTGTAGCTATTTGAAATTACTATAGAAAGTAAGGAATTTATATTTTATAATTTCGTATTCCCTTTGTAATGTGTATCTGCAATGTATATAACCCATGAAATCTAGTTTACAGTGAGTTGTAACAAGCGTATAAAAATTTCGATGTAGGTCGATGAGAACGTATGGCTTAGTGGTCAGAGCGCCTGGTCGGTTTCCAGGAAGTGCCGGTTCGAGTCCCGTTGGTAAGATATAACAAAATTGCTTTCCCTAAGGGCATTATTTACTAAAAATTCAGTTAATGATAAACATAAAAAAATATTAAAACAACTCTGCCGTAACTTTAATTTATAGAAATGTTGAATTCTTTTGAAAGTACAGCACCGTGTACAACAATGCAATTATTTGAATTTTGCGTTTTTTCTCAGAGCCCGGCTGCGATTTCACCTCCTGTTTTTGTCCACTGAATGTCAGCCATTTGTCCGCCGCGCCGCCTTTGTCTCTTTTCGCCATAGATTTTAATTTTTATTTATATTATTTTTTTTATCAGCTTCACGCTGTGCGGGATGCACATAGCAGAGTAGGCAGAGGGAAACCCTAGTGTTAAGAAACCCCGTTCCCCACTCTCTGCCGAATTCTGGAGGCATTGCGTATTAAGTGGCAGAACTCAACGCCTCGCTTAGCCTCGACACCAGAGCGAAGAAATGGAAAAATAAATTTAAGTAAATATTTCATCTCCTCGAGTGGGGATCGAACCCACAACCAGTCGGTTTTACAGTCACACTTCGTGCCGCTGCGCCACGACTGGCCCTTTTTTTCTTTTTGCCGTGTCATATATTGAGTTTGATATTTATATTTACTAAATGTTGTATGCGTTATGTTATACTTTTTAAAAATATTTTGGTTTTCATCGTCCTATAGCGGATAATTGCTTTTTTATTTTCTTCTTTTACCTATTTTTACAGAAATAAATATATGAGAAATTTATATGTTTAAAATAATCAGCTCATTTGATTTCAATTTAATTAATATGTTATACTTATATATTAAATGTATATTTAATATGTATACGTATCTTTTAGAATAAAAAAATATATATAAAGTATAAGATAAAGAAATATGTAAAACAAAATACTTACTACAACATTTTTATAAATTATTTTGCAGCCATTTTATACCTTCTATTTTGTCCGACCTGAATACCAGCCGTTTGTCAACTATGTCGTGGCCTTTGTCTCTTTTCTTTAGATTTTGTCGTTTAACGTAAAAGGTAATTATTTTAAGTTACTTAAAATGGAGATGTAATTTAAGAAAATGGAAGTCCAAGTCTTGGTAATTAAGTGTCCACAGTTATTTGGTAAAACTATTCCTATGTATATGAATTTTGCTTGTTAATTGTATTTGATTTTAAAAATAAATAACTCCCGCACACAGCAGGGTAGACGGAGGGAACCTAGTGTTAAGACACTCCGTTCCCCACTTCCTGCCGAATTCTGCAGGCATTGCGTGTTGAGTGGCAGAATTCAACGCCGCGCTGTACCTTGACACCAGAGCGAAGAAATGGAAATATAAATTTAAATATATATATCGTCTCCTCGAGTGGGGATCGAACCTACAACAAGTCGGTTTACAGTCACACTTCGTGCCGCTGCGCCACGACTGGCCTCAATTATTTATTAATTGATTTTATATCCTTGTTATTGTTCTTAAAATAGTTTATCCAAACGAGATACAAAGATAAAGAACAAAATCTTTCCAATTCCTATTGCTTGCATTGAAAAGTAAAAAGAACATAGAATAAAAATGTAGGAAATGAAAAAAGATGTACATATTTAAAAAAAATATATACTTACATTAAAAAGCTTTAAATAGTTCGCATTGGACTTAAAATATAATAGACAGTAAATGAATTCTATAACTTTAATAATATTAAATTTAAAGGTATATCATGTTTGATTACAGATTAACCTACTTTTTGTAGTTCAAACAGCTTCACGCTGTATCCCGCATATAGCAGGGTAGGCAATGGGAACCTAGTGTTACGACACTCCATTCCCCAATTTCGCATACCGCTATGTTGGTAGCACTTCTGACAGGTCATATAAAAAGTGTATTGTGATTAATTTTCCAGACTTATTTTCTTTAAGGGGGACGTTCATTAATCAACCATGACAGGGCTTTTGTTCTACATTGTCTAGATTCTAGATAGCGAAAAAGCTAATTACTTATGATTATATTAATAAAATAAACCGATGAAAGTATTCGAAAGAAAAAGATTAAAGTTTTTTTAGTTTCACCCTGTATGTAGCAGGGTAGAATGAGGGAGCCTATTGTTAAAACACTGTCCCATTTTACGCCAAATTCTGAAACCATGGCGTATTGAGTAGCGGAACTCAACGCCACCCGTTGCCTAGACACCAGTGCGAAGAAATATTAAATATTATTTTTTTAGAAATTGGAATCAAATCAACAACCGGTTGCGTTTATAGACACACGTCGACCAAGACTGGGCTCAAAAGAAAAGATTAAAGTGCCTTCGGTAATTATATTGAAACCTCAAATTTAATTTGGAGATATGTGTAGGTATTCCTCGGCGACGATCCACAAAAATAGCATTTCACAATCATATGGTTTACGTAATTTAATCTTATATTTTCCTTTTTCGCAAAAACCGAAATATACAGCGCCGTCGAATTCACTTTAGTAAATTTGATAGCATTTTGTATCATTATTTTTATAAGAAACGTCCATTCTAGTTGTTTAACTAACCGTAACACATCTTCTTCCGTGACATAAAACTGACCTTTTTTCTTTTACGGTCACGCGGACGATTGACAAAATGTAATGTGGATTTGTTGTGATAATCCAACACCTCGTAGATTAGATGCTTACCTTTTTAAGAAATGTCTCGAGGGTATCGTTTTGTGGGGCTCGGGAGGCTCACGTGCGTTACTTTAGGCCGTCAGGATATAGATATTATACGTCCTTTTTTAGCGTCACGTTGTATCACGCACTTAGCAGAGTAGGCAGAGGGAACCTGGGAACCTAGTGTTAAGATACTATGTTCCCATGCAGACACTTCCATTCCCTATTTATCGCCGAATTCTGGTAATTTCGCGTATACGGTATACGTTTAAAGCTTTACAAAGCGCTTCTCGAAGCGAGGATTTTTATTCTTCTTTTACTATCAAAATTTATTCTGGCTAACCTTCATCAATCTCGCGTACGCCCAAGCCGGAGAGTGATGTGTTAACAGGTGATTTCGTCCCTTCACGCTTAACGGACGGTGCGTGATCAAGCACATTTTTACATGTTTTTAGGACTAATTTTCCGAAATTGTTTTTCAGGACAAGTATTTATTTTTATAAAATCTATCTGTGATTCTAAGAAAAATGGTTTTTTTTAATAATAATAATAAAAAATTATAAAATGTAGAAAAAAGTTTATAAAATGTAGAATAAAATTATTGTACACTTAAAATTTAGATTTAATACTTTTAATTTGAATATCTGCTTTGTCCTTAAAATGACGTACACTACGTTACGTGGTTTTCCAAAAATGCAATTTTTAATAAAATATACGAAATCAATACGTTAAAAGTGTTTCAACTAAAATCAGTAATATTTGCAAAAATCTAAGTTGTCGCATAGACAGAGGGCCCCTGGGCATAAAGACACTCCGCTCTCCATATTCCGCCGAATTTTTGGATGCATTGCGTCTCAAGTGGCGGTGAACTCAACGTCGCGCTTAGCCTCAACATCAGAGCAAACAAATGAAAATATTAAATATTTCATTTCCTCCATTGGCAATCGAGACCATTACGTGTCGCGTTTACAACCTGTCAAAATTTTGTGCGACCGATTGCAAACACCCCCGCACCACGACTGGCTTCGAATATATTATATTATATTATCTTCTTATTATCTGGCTTTTCAGACTCACTAAATTGAATACTCAATTACGGTTTCATATCAAAATTTAAAAGCCAAAGTTTACAGGCGCGTCCATTCGGAATTACCTGGAGTGGCTTGGCTGGCTGCCGAGCCCGCTTATAGGCACCCTTTAGTATACTGTAGCTTCGGACGCCGTTTTGTTATTGCTGTGAAACTTACCGAAAGTACTTATGCTGAAATATAATTGTACCGTTCACTGTATATGGTGGACCTTTATTTTTTATTATCACTTCATATTGCTATACGTAATAACGAAAATTGTTTCAAATTGTTTCTATTTTGTTAGATTAACTTCAATAATGAGTTTACGTATTAAATCCTTGGGAATAATTCCTTTTATTTGTTCAGATGGTACAATATATTTAAATTGCTTCTTTTTTTTCAATTTAACGTTGTATTTTGCAAGTAGTAAAGAAGGCAGAGAGAGCCTTGTGTTAAGACATTCTGCTCTCCACTTGCCATTGAACTCTGGAGACATTACGTGTTGAGTGGCGGAACTCAACGTAGCGCTTTGCCTCGACACCAGCACAAAAAAGTGAATATATTAAATATTTAATTTCCTCGAGTGAAAAACGAATCCACAAGCTGTCGCGCTTACAGTCACACGCTTGTTCTCCTGCACCACGATCCTAACTTTGACAATGAGCCCATATAAAAAGCAACTCGATATCTCCAAGCATTCAGAGATATAGGCTCTTGACAGACAGAAAGACAGACAGACTAAATAATACGGATATCTTACAAATGTTTAGACAATTTACGGAGTAAATTGGCTTTGTTGTATTTGTTACAGTTATTTGGTATAAATTGATATGAATCGACTTTAAATTTATTTTTTAAGCTTACCAAACTTGGAATTGTTATTATCTTTTAATGCGTTACAATTCAAAATATTCTATATTCAAACAGACTTTTACAAGCACTTTTGAATGAATACAAAGCTACCACCAGCTCGGAAGGCAGTTCTGCTAAGAAACCGCCAAAAAATTCAACAGCAGCTATTTTCAAAAGTGAGATGAAGTTGTGAGGTTTATTGCTTAATAAAATAATACAATGCTAGCTATCCTGCATGATATTCAAATGAACTTATTTAAATTTGATTCAAAATTAAAGAATTTTATGTAATGAACCATTATTTCGTCGTATATTATTTAAAATAGAGATTATTATTAGTTTTAATCTTTAACTAAGCAGGACGTGGTTAACTATTACTATTACAATATACGAGTACAGACTGATTGGTCTAGCGC
Organism: Heliconius sara; assembly: GCA_917862395.2. Lineage (NCBI taxonomy): Eukaryota > Metazoa > Arthropoda > Insecta > Lepidoptera > Nymphalidae > Heliconius > Heliconius sara. The sequence continues at coordinate 8,067,538 of OU860787.2, read as the reverse complement.
TCTAAAAGTTTGTAAGACACGTTAGTTACAGTTGTATGTTTCGAGCTTATCGTAGGCTGGCAAGCGACCAACGGCTCAGTGTTGGCTTTGCCGACCACAGCTCAAGCCCCAGTTTGGTTAATGCCAATATATGAACATATATTTTGTAAATACGGTGTTAATGACGATATTGTATAAGTATTATTATATTTTAGGACCGTCGTGGCGCAGTGTCACAAAGGTGTGGAATTTGCGGTTATGATGTCGATCCCCATTCGCGAAAATGTATTGTTATTATTAATATTTTAATTTCTTTGCTCTGGCACCAATATAAACGCCCAGCGTTGGGTTCCGCCACTCAACTGCTCAATGTAATGCCTCGAAAACTTCGGCGAAAAGTGGGGAATGGAGTGCTTTAACCCTAGGTTCTTTCTACCTATCCTTCTGTGTGCGGGATACAGCGTGAAGCTGATTTATTTTATTTATTTATATTTTATATAAATGGTGATAATGAATCTATTATATAAATATTATCTTGTATGAACACAATTTTTTTAGGGAACAGATAGTAAAAAAAATTATTGCATTTTTGTTTATGAGAAGCAATAAGTATCTATTAATTTTAATAACTAAACTCAGTTACTATTGTAGGGTTACATTTATTACATTTTAAATCAAAATAAATGATTTTTTATTTACAAAATTCCTTCAAAACAACAGTAAATGAAAATATAAAAAAAATATCATCCAAAGAGAATATATTTATATCGACTGTTCGCGACTTGAATATTGAATGACGAGAGAATTGTAATTGCTTAGTGTAGGAAGTTGTTTGAATATTATAATCAAAACGCGAAAGTAAATTTATGTAAACGTTAAAGAAGTTAAACAGAAGCGTGACGTGATTCAATCTCTTGTAAAACTAGATGAGATACACAAATGTGGTATATATTTGTAAATATTGGTAAATATTCTTAACAAATTATAAGGCGAAGTTGCTTTCTACTCAGTTGACGTGACGCGTGAACCCACCCACATCCTTGTGGGTTTGGTTTTCACTCTAGGAAATGATATATTAAATATTTTCATTTGCTCTAAGCCAACAAATGCCATCAGAATTCGACGGAATGTGGAAAACGGAGTGTTTTACCACTAGACTCCTAAGTTCCCTCTGTCTATCCCGCTAAGTGCGTATATACAGCGTGAAGCTAAAAAATGAATATAATTAAAATCATCTTTACACCTATCACATATGATGTGAAAAGAAAAATATCCAGCAAAGTAAATTGATACAGGGTAAACCAACTCATATACTCCTATGTGTATACACGCCTTAACAACTCCTACAACATTAGGCATTCGAAACGCGTTCGGGGCTTCCAGCGCCCTACTCCCGGACTGTTAAGTGAAATAAGAATCCGTCATAATTTGGCAGGATCAAATGAAGATATCAACCAATTCGATTTAGCTGTATTGACGTGGTATCGAATAATTAGATATATGCATTTGTTTAGCGTCACACTGTATTGCGTACACAGCAAGGTAGGCAGAGGGAACCTAGTGTTAAGACTCTCCGTTCCCCATGCAGTCGCTGTGAGTTTAAATTGTTATTTTTGTTTCTCCCACTTTGACGGAAAAAGCGCGGCGTCAACTTCTGCTATCCAATATCTCTAGAATAGGCTTCATGACAGTAAGTAAAAAAAACCCTAAGGTTTTATTTAATTAATTAATTAATTAAGCATTGATAATTATTTATAAAATATAAAACTACAAAATACGGCAAGCCTTCAATCAGAACATTGACATTACGCCTTGATAAATAAACGAATTGACATTTTATGTTGTATACAATGGTATTGGCAGATTGCTCAGACTTGACGTCATAAGCGACGCCATGACGTTTCGACGCGCTTTCAGTGCGATTTTTGAACTTATAAAGTAAAATGTATTTGTTTTAATACTAAATCTATATTTTTAGCAGAAATATGATATACGTTGTAATTATAATACATTTCTGAACATTATTGAGTACTTTTTCAAAATCTGTCGTCATATCTATTAGGCATAAAATGATAAGATAGACTAGATATCATCTGTACATGTACAATTCAGAACAAAGCGTTCAGCTAGTTTTTTCTTTAAATTATTTCTTGTTTTTTCTTTTCTTTCTATTATTTCTTTGTATTTATTCTTTTATTTCTTTTAGTTATTGTTTTTTCTTTTCTTTTTTCGTTTTATACAATCTTTATATTTCAAGATTATTCGGACTCGGTTCGGTTAGTAATTGCTTGATTAATTATTAGGAAAGTGAGATGGGGTTAAAACGAGACGAGGGTCGAGATCCACGGCGACATCAATAAGCATTAATTGGCAACGACCATCAAGGCTATTAGCCTCGCCAATTAGTAGTATCAGGTTAAATCTCATTCCAACATTAAAACAAGTCGATATCTAATTATATTATGAGGCCTTTGTAAGTTATTTTGTGAGTTTGAATGATGGAATTATGGAAGGAGGAATCGACGTCGGAGGAGACAAAGGGGATATTCAATCTGTTTATATAATTTAGTAAACTTTGTGTTGAGACTGTTGTATGTCTGTTCTATAGCTGAGTCAGTATTAATGCTTTGTAAATAGGAAACATTTTCAATTTGTTTTGTCTTTGTGAATTTTAATACCTTAATATTGATGATGATTATGAAATGTTTTAGATTATAAAATCAATTTTAAGGTACAAGTATGTAGTTAAGTATAAAATACAAAGGATAATAATTTTCCTATTGCTTCATTATTATAAAAGCCTTTAATTATTAAAAAAAATCTGTCTGACTAGGGACTTTTAAATTTAACAATTTTGTTTACTGTGACTTTTAAATTTAAAAAAAAATATTCTATATTTAAAATATAGAATATTTTTTAGACAGAAATAAGAATAAGGTTAGGCATATTATGCCTAATTAAATATTTGGTTGAAAATTATTTGTTTGTTTTTTATTTTTATAATATTAGTTTAACTGCTGCAAGTACTATTAATTTTACTTTTTTGATTACTATTTTTTCTTTCCATTTCCCTTATTTTTTCCTTTTTGTTATTTTTTTGTTTCAGTCAATATACGCGACGTATGCATCATATTATACAAAAGCAAAGTTGAATTTATCACTATCCATCATATAGTGTGAAAATAAACTATCTATTCAAAAACTTGGATAGTGCACCTCCTAGCCCCTGGCCCCTTCTTTTGATCGGTCGACCTACAAACACAGTTTTTCGATCCGTTATCCCTTTGAATGTTACAATCTGCTGATATATTTCCGGTCTTCTTTTCAGATAATATTTTTCTGTATGTCATTCGATAATTTATGATTATGTCGTGCTGTGAGCCAATAGTAGTTTATTATTTATGAAAGCAGTATTAGTATTTTTTTTTCGATTTCATACTGTATACCGTAAAGACCAAGGCAGGCAGAGGGAACCTGGGAATCTAGTGCTTCTTACTTCGTTTCCATTAAGACACTTCCGTTCCCTACTTTCGTTGCCAAATTCTCGAGGCTTTGTGAGTTAAGAGGCGAATAAATGAAAATATTCAATATTTCATTTCCTCAAATGGGGATCGAACCCACAACTAGTCGCGTTTACGCCACACGCTTGTGCCCTTGCACCAGGACTGACCTGGTTTAGTTTAGATTTATCAAATTTTAGTGTTTAAAAATATTAGAAAGTACTTAACGAAATAATTCACAGAATCAAATTATATAAGCTGACTGTGTATTTTGAGGCCAGTCGTGGCGCAGTGGCACGAAGTGTGTCTGTATAAGTCGACTGGTTGTGGGCTCGATCCCCACTCGAGGAGATGAAATATTTACATAAATTTATATGTCCATTTCCTCGCTCTGGTGTCGAGGCAAAGCGCGGCGTCGAGTTCTGCCACTCAACAGGCAATGCCTCCAGAATTCGGCAGAAAGTGGGGAACGGAGAGTCTTAACACGGTTCCCTCTGCCTACCCTGCTGTGTGCGGGTTACAGCGTGAAGCTGATTTTTTTTTATCAAATTATGATTATTTAAATATAGGCATTGAAATTGTTTGAATACTTTCAAGTAGGCGTCCCTCAAACATTAGCTTGAACCGTTACCTAAATAGGTCGGAGATCTAATTCAATTATCTAATCAAATTTCATAAAGTATTTTATTCAATATTCGAATAATCAGTATATAACATCGTAGAAATAGTAGGAAAAGTTAGAATGAATGGTTTGTATGATGGTTACGCAAAAATATTAACTTAAAATATAAATGTACCCTCCCTCGATCATTTACATAAAATATTTCGCATATTTTGTTAGCAATCACATAATATCACTAAAAACATAAAATGGAGAACTGACACATACATAGACTAATAAAAAAATGCCTTTTGCAATATTTTTTTTCATCTTCACGCTTAAGACACTTTTCGCTGAATTCTAGAGGCATTGTGAATTGAGCGGCGTGTGTTTGCCTCCACACCAGAGCAGAGTAATGAAAATATTAAATATTTCATTTCTTCGAGTGGTAACCGAACTCACTACCGCTTGTGCCCCTCTAAGACTGGCCTCTTATGCTATATACCCAACCAATATGTGCATATATGAAGAATATATATTTCTACCCACACAGACGACTAAATCTTCTGAATATTGAAACACGTCGAGTGCGAGTTCTCTAGTACATGTCGGTTTTAACATCGTCAAAAGACAAATACAGGCAATCGCCTCGGTCCATCGGTTCTTATAGGGTGGAAACTATCCGGAATACCCAAACTAACCTCCTTGCTTTGATATAACTCCGCCATGTCGACTAACCAAATAGAAGTCCTATTCAACCCAAACATAGGAACTGTAAAAATGTACGGAGAAAGCTGACTGTGTATTTTGGCGATGGATTTTATTTCGGCTTGGGTGCCTCAATATTGTCGACTTAATTCTATTGGAAGGGGTGATGTGTTTTTATTTAATGGTGGTACATTGGGATAAGATCTCACTATAGTTGTGGATTCAATGTCCATTTTAGGGAATAAAATAATTGAGGCTATCGTGGCGTTACAGAGGGGTACAAGCGTGTGACTGTAACGCGTTGATTGTAGGTTCGATTCCCACTTGGGAGAATGTAATTATTATTTATTAATATTTTCATTTCTTTGCTCCGGTACCAAGGCAAAAAGCGTGGCGTTAAGTTCCGACACTCAATACGCAATTTTAACAAATTTTAAATGAATATTGAAAATTATAAGATGTGTGAAATAACACCAATATTTTATTTCCTTTATTGCACTGCGGCCAGTACAATAATTGTCCGTTTAAGTTTATTTATGTTTAATATTAAAAAACAATACTGCCCAAAAGATGCCAATCTCAATTACTTTAAGTGACACATTGACAACGTCCCCAGCTCTTGTACCGTATAAGGAAAAACCTTAGGGCTCTCTTGATAAGACGTTTGGCACGTGTCAGATGCTACAATATATTATATCAGATGAGACCTACTTGGCATGGTCTCAGAATCGTTTGAGCTCGAGCCAGAGTCACGGAGCGGTAGGTTAGATTAAGTATAAATAATGATCAATATTGAAAAATATTTTGAATAACAAGAGTGTGATTGTAACGCGAAGTTTACATCCCCACGAAATGAATTATTATTTATTATAATATTTTCATTTTCTTCGCGGCGTTGAGTTCCGCTATACAACACGCAATGGCTGGAAAAATTTGATGGAAAATGAACAATAGAGTGTCTTAACACCTTCCCTTCTGCCTACTATCTATTACATGCGGGATACAACGTGAAACTGATATTTTATATTGGAACGGTAAAATTCGAATTCTTCTTAAATTTACTTATTGTTTAATATTGTATGGGTTTTAGGTAAAATTAGTTTTTTTATGGATAACATAAAAAAAGAACTACTGCTACGAATGTTTAAAGAACGCGTTATTTTATTTAGGTTCAAAAAGTTTTTTTGTTCAAATAAGTCATCTAAAACATGAATATGTATCCCTATCTTATATGAGTATTTATCAAACTCGGTTATATCGGTATAAATTGAAAATTTGTATTAACGTTAAATAAAAAAAATAAAAACTATACGTAGTATATTAAATGGGTTAAACAAATATTACTATATATATATATATATATATATATATATATATATATATATATATATATATATATATATATATATATATATGTATATATATATATATATATATATATATATATATATATATTTACATATACATATGATTGTTTTTGAGGCCAGTCGTGGTGTATGGGCACAGAGTGTGCTTGTAAATGATACTGGGTGTGGGTTCGATCGGCACTCGAGGAAATGAAATATTTATTTAAATTTATATTTTCATTTCTTCGCTCTGGCGTCGAGGTAAGTGAGGCATTGAGTTCAGCTACTCAACACGCAATGCCTTCAGAATTCGGCGGAAAGAGGAGAACGGAGTATCGGAACACTAGGTTCCCTCTTCCCCATGCTGTGCGCGGGATACAGCGTGAAGCAGATTTAATTACATTTGATTTTGTTATTGATTTCTTTAATATTTTATTTTTCCAACATAAATTTCCTGAATAGATCACAGACATTGTTTCTCAAAGCTTAATTAATTATTAATCAACGTAGGTGATATATTTTTTTCTTAGAGAATCACAAATTACAACCTAAATCTTTATTGCTATACTAAAAATCTCCAAAATGTAAATCATTATAAGTACGCTACGAAAATATAATGAAGTTCTTATTATTTTCAAATTTGCTAATGATAGATTAACATTTTATAAGCCTCGATGTCGGGAATAGCTAATTTAAGTGATAAAAGCTAGTATAAAATTAAACAAAGATACTAGAAAATATAGAAAAAATATTTAAAAAGAATTAGAAAAGATTTCTGTAAAGATATTCAACGCGGTGGTCTGTATATAACTTGGCCATCGTCGTCACCTTTTCATTTATTATAAAAATAATAATAAAATCACTAACTTGGCACTGCTGAGGTCCTTGCCGATTGGGCGAGGCGGGCTTCGGGCGCACTTTCTTAGCTAGCGGCCGCGTGTCCAGCCCCGTGACAGCTACAGACACGGTGGTGATGCCGCTGATGCTGGACGATGGAGATGTTGTGCAATCTGTGAGAAACATTTATTTTGTTAGTACTATAATAATTAATGAATACTTAGTAATCAATGTATACCGTGGCGCAGTGGTACACAGTGTGACTGTAAAACCGACTGGTTGTGGGTCCGATCCTTACTCGAGGATATGAAATATTTACTTAAATTTATATTTCCATTTCTTCGTTCTGGTGTAGAGGCAAAGCGCGGCTTTGAGTTCTGCGACTCAACACGCAATGCCTCCAAAATTCGGCAGAAAGTGGGGAACGGAGTGTATTAACACTAGGTTCCCTCTGCCTACCTTGCGTGCGGGATACAGCGTGAAGCTAATTTAATTTTATTTTTTTAAGTAATAAATTAATGACAAGATAGTATAGTAGATACTAACAAGATGGGTATGTATTAAAATTAATAAAAAATCTATATAATGTATTGAACAGATTTTTTGCAGTAGGCAGTGGCAACCTAGTGCTTAGATACTCTGTTTTCCACTTTCCACAGAATTCAACCCACCGCCATGCCTTTCTACCAGAGCGAGAAAATAAAAACGATGGCCCGAGTGGAAATCGAACCCACAATAGTCTCGTTTACAGTAATATGCTTTGTCACAGTAATATACTTCGTCCCTGCACCACTACCGTCTTATTGAACAGATAAAAGTAACTAAACGCGATCTCCAAACTCCAAAAGCCCGGTGGTTTTTTTGATAAATTGCTGGAAATTACCTATTTGCAGCGAAATGTTTCGCGTTGATAGATGCCGGTGATTTATTTAAGTGCCCACTTTGTAGAGCGTTACTAACGTTCACCTCCACATGTGGGGCGGTAGAGACGAGGACATATCCAAAGGTAAAAAAACTTTAAATATTAATATATTTTTTTATAATATTGGCCAGTTTTAGCGCAGGCGCTGAAGCGTATGACTGTAAACGTGACAGGTGGTGGGTTCTATTCCCTCTTAAAGATATTAAATTTTTAACATGATACGGTTTCCAAGATGCGCAGGTTCGAGTCCCGCAACGTTCAAATTTTCATACGTTTTCTAAATAGTAGTAAAGTATTTTTTTCCTAAGTGGGGAATAACACTTTAAAAATGTTTTAAAATATTTAATATTTTCAATTCTACGCTCAGCGTCGATGCAATGCGCAGTGTTGCGCGGTCCCGCCACTCATCACACGCGATGCCTCCAGAATTTGAAGAAAATGGGGAACGGAATGTCTTAACACTAGTTTCCCCTATTAATGCCTATTTAGCATTGTGTGTAGATTGGCGGAACTGAGCGCCACGCTTTGCCTCGACATCAGAGCGAAGAAATGGAAATATAAACCTAAATAAATATTTCATTTCCTCGAGTGGTGATCGAACCCACAACCAGTCGTGCTTACAGTCACCCACTTGTGCATCTGCTAGTAAAAATTAAATTATCAAAAATTTGTCGTCTCTGAAGCAATCTTACATCGTAAACTTTAGAATATTTAAAAATGTTCCTGGTTCAAGATGTTTATTTCTTGAGGAAGTATAAATTGTGAATTGTTATTAGAGTGAAGTGAAGAACTCTTGTGGTTAAACCTTACGAGAGGTTTATATGTATATATTAAGTTCACCCTGTACCCCGCAAGTAGCAAGGTGTGTCAAGGGAGTCTAGTGTTAAGACACTCCGTTCCACAGTTTTGGCGGGAAATTACTCTACGCTTTGCCTTGTTACTACAGTGAAGGTATGAACATATTCATAAATAGTAATTTTACGCTGTATCCCGCACACAGCAGGGTAGGCAGAGGGGAACCTTGTGTTAAAAACACAAGGTTCCCCACTTTCCATTCCCCCACTTTCTGCTGATTTTTCGAGGCATTGCGTGTTGAGTAGCGGATTACAACGCCGGGCTTCTGTCTTAATAAATAATAATTCATTCCTCGAGTGGGGATCCAATCCTCAACCGTCGCTATACAGTCACACCCTTGTGCTCCTATGCCATAACGGTCTCACCTATAAACATATTATGACTTTATATTGCTATTATGCCATTTGTGCAAACAGATTTAGACAGAGTGCGATACTCCGCCATTGAACTCATAAACTTTATAGACAGGCGATAATAGGGATCGTAATGATAAGATACAACTAGTTTCACTTTATACGAAATTCATGAAACAATATCAAATATTGATATATAAAGCGTTCACATACGAGATGCTTGAATTAATATTAATATTATAAAATAGAAGAGTTTATTTGGTAGAGCGCGGTAAACTAAGGAACTACTGGTTAGATTTAAATATCGGTTTTTATTTTGGATAACCCATTTATCGGGAAAAGCTATATTTTATCACGCTACGACTAATAAGAGTGGACTAACAATAGAAAAAAAATGTTTTATATATATAGTGATACACATTTTATTGATGAAGTTTATGTATATTTTGGTGTATCTAAGCTAGATATGGGCAAAGAGTGCTCTCGCCCAAGACCCCACAATTTAATGGGCCTCGCGAGGCCTTCCTGAGAGACTGAAAAATTAGCAACGCTCTATATAGTAAAGATTTGCTTGTAAATATGCTTCAATATTTACCAGCAAATCTTTACTAAAGAAATTCAGAAATGCAAGAAGCCGAAGAACATTATTTTTGTAAAAAATAAAACCTGTTTTCAAATCTCGCATTCATTCTTTTTTATTATCATAATCATAATATTTTTATTTCTATACATACATTTATAAATATTCAGCATATTGAATTATAAAATGAAACAAACCTACGTTTAAACTTACAACGCAACGTAAAAAACCATTTATAAATAAATCACAATAAAATCATTGTATTCAAACAAATCAATACACAGCTATTCAATTTACATAAGTACTTAAAATGAAACAGAAAATAATTAACGCTTTATTTGTCTATACTCTACATTATTTGTAGTATAAATAATATGGATTCCGGCGAACGGTGCGTCCGCGATGAATTCCATCATAATAAAACAGAATATTAAAACAAAACTCTCCGGAAAATTGTGATCAACTTCATTTTGATATTCTGCAGCTCGTTTAAAAAGTAATACGGCAAGTATTTGCGTATGAAATATATTTATGGAACGGCTTTTATGAATTTTTACTTAAAACTGTTGGTTGAGTATTATATTTTGAATCGGAATATGTATTGCAAATTTAATAATATTCTTTTTTAAGTACACACAATTTTCGTGTATTGCATGAATGCCGTCATTGCGCAGTGGAACAGTGTTGTGGATTCAATCTCCGCTGAAGGGAATCAATAATTTTAATTTTGAGTTGAGTTCACGTGAGTGTCGCACGCACGCATTAAGTAATACAAGCAATGCCTCGATTTTGGGCGGTAAGCGGAGAACGGATCTTATTTAGGCACTAGGTTCTCTATCTTGATATATGCGACATAACGCATTATTTACAAGTTAACAGTAACAATATTTTACCTTAAGCATTGAGGCCATTGTGGCGAAATTGCTGTAAGCGCGACGGTTGTTGGTTCGGTTCCAAATTAAATTAACGAGGGAAACGCGGCGAAGATATCGAGGTTCCCTCGGCCTACGCTGTTATGTGCGGAGTAAAGCGTGAAGTTCAAAAAATATATTATTTACAAAACAATACTTTATTACTTCTACGGTGAATTTTCCTCAATTTTTTTTCAAATTCCCTTTTCTGCCACTCTTATAAAAATAATGCTGCCTATTTTCCTAATGGAGTGCTTCATGTGTAAATTTAATCACTTCATGATCAATTACGTTCTATATCGTTATTAATGTTTACGACAGTGTTTTTTTTTCCTTTTAATTTGCTGTCTTTTGTGACCGATATACTTTATATTTTACTCTTTAATATGTGCACTTTTCCGTTTATCGTTTTATCTTTTATTTTTAATATAAATGTACATAATAACGGCATGTATGTCTTAACACTAGGTTCCCTCTGCCTACCCTGTTGTATCCCACACAACGCGAAGCTGATTTATTTATTTTAATAGCGGCCTAAACGTGGCTTCGCCGGCTTATAATTAATTTATTGTTACAGTATAGACAAATTCAAAATTATGACATATTTTTAGCATACGTATAATTCTAATGTATAAGCTATATTGTTGTAAATCAATTTTATTCAAATTTTAGATCTATGGAGGACAAGAATATAATTTTACTATATATATGTATTTATCATAAAGAATGATCACATTATAAATATTAATGTTTCTTTAGAGCGTTTATCTGAGTTTGTTTTTGTTCCTAACAGTTGAAACCGGCGTTGGTGTGCCTAATAGTTAAATGTAATATATTATACTGTTTCAGGGGAGTTGAATTTAATTAATTATATCATTTTTTTAAAAGTTTAACTCAAATAATGTCTTGAACCTGTTAACCTCGTGACCTGAAGGGCAGCAGACAGCGTGTATACTTACATAAAATAAAACTTAGCCTTAAAATAAAGTTTTAACGTAGCCTAATACAATTTATATGAAGAAATATCATGTCCATGTATATTCTTTGTTCGTTACATTTTATAGTGCTTACGGAGAATTTTAGGCGATGAAGCTACGCTGTTAATTATTAGCTTAAAAACTGTATCCCCTGTATATACGTGTAGTACTATAATTGTAGGAAGTAAGCCAACGGATTTCATTATTATTTAGAAAGAATATATAAATCAGGTTCACGATGTATCTCGCACACAGCAAGCTAGGCAGAGGGAACCTAGTGTTAAGACACTCCGTTCCCCACTTTCTGTTGAATTCTGGAGGCAACGCCGCGATTAGTCTCTACACCAGACCGAAGAAATGGAAATATAAATTTAAGTAAATATTTCACTTCCTCGAGTGGGGATCTTCTAAGTCGTCATAGATTCAATTTCGAGTTATCATAGTTCCTACTCTTTTTCAATGCAGTGTAAATATTGTTTTTTTTTAACTATTCAGGCCAAACTTTTCGTTGAGAAACACAAGAAGTTATATCGCGTGTATTTCATATTTCAATTTATAATCGAAAAAATATATATTTTAATACGACATCCAGAACAAGTATAGTCTTAAAATTGATGACATATACGACAAAATATAACAAAATATCGACATTAATAGTAAACAAAAAACGCTCTCTCTTATATATTTCTAACAACTAATATTAACATTGAAACTTCCACTAAGAGGAATGCGAACTAAAAATCCACAGAATACCATCGAATCCATCACCAGGATAGTGAAAAGCGGGCACTTTGTTACGGTTGCCTGCCTCCTCCTCTTGCCACTTGATGGGTCGTCATTTTTCGTCCACTCCATTACTGGTCATTGGTCGAGACGAATGAATGCGCGGTGTAAACATAAATAACCTAATGGCAACCTTTTAATATGGAATTAATATATAAGATGTTAAATATTTTATTTTATTTTAGGTGTTTTATATAGTAAAAAGAGAATTTATAGTTCGATTTTCTGTACCTAAAGATTAATAATGATTAGTAAAACAACATTTTCATACTTTCTGAGCGTCTTTATCTTTTATTTTTCTTTTTTTTACTTTTACATTTTTACACTACTTGTATATACATTGTAGTTATATACTATGTGGCCATGTATTTATATGTATGTATGTATGTATTTATGTATATTAATAATATGTATATAAAAATAAACGCACGCAATATGCAAAGGGAACCTAGTGTTCAAATACTTCGTTCCGTGCGTGTTGAGCAGCGGAACTCAACGCCGGGCTTTTACCTTGGTGGCAGAGCCAAGAATTTATGTTACATTTTATTCCTTTGTCATAGAAATAGCGTTCCAAAATTTCATTTCACACTCAAAGTAGACATGTAAGGCTTAATTACACCAGTACATAGGTAATTCCGCCCTAGCCTCGTCATACGATCGCTCTGTCTGTGCATCGAGGCGTATCATTTCAGTGTAATATAATTATTTCAGATTAATCGACATCATGCACGAGATGTGTGTATGGATGTATTGTTAGAATATTAGTGGTTTGCTAGCAGCCTTTAATTATCGTTATAATTTATCAATTTTGTGCAATTTAGAATTAGATTTTTATTCTGCTTCACGCTGTATACCGTGCAGGGTGGGCAGGGTAGGCAGAGGGAACCTAGTAGTTAAGGCACTCCGCTCCTCCGGAGACGTTGTGTGTTGAAATGAAAGTATTAAAGCGAAAGCAAAGAAATGAAAATATGAAATATGAATTTTCCTCGAAAGGAGATCGAAGTATCGAATCCATAACTTCAAAATTCGATGGAAAATAGAGTCTCCGTTCTCTCTGTTTACCCTGCTGTGAGCGAGATACGCACATAAAAGCCTAAGCGTGATGACTTCAATAAATCTTCCTATAACAGAATATAATTACAATTCAAACTGTCCAGCAGTTTAAGCATTCGGATTCTGTGAGCTCTAAATTAATAACGTTGAAAATTATTAATGCTATTAACTTCACAGTGCGTTTATCAAAATTTGAAGTCCAAATCGAAAATATAGTTACCAAATCGTTTTAATATTTAAATGAATAGATCCCTCACGGTGCCTCATTTGTGTATTATTCCGTGCATTTTCCAATTAATTATTGTTATATGATGATATCGGTTTCTGTATTTTGTCGCAGCCTGGCTTTTATTAATAATCATTGTTTTGTATTAATATCTTATTATTTAAATTATATTATTATTTTAATCGGTTTATAATGTTTGATTTTGTCCTGAGTTCTTTGTTTTGTTTTTGTTAATAAATTAAATTAAAACAGCTTCACGCTGTATCCCGCACACAGCAGGGTAGGCAGAGGGAACCTAATGTTAACACTCCGTTTCCGATTTTCTGCCGAATTCTGGAGGCATTGCGTATTGAGTGGCAAAACTCAACGCCGCGCTTTGACTCGACACCAGAGCGAAGAAATAGAAATATACATTGAAAAAAATATTTAATCTCCTCAAGTGGGGATCAAACCCACAACCACCCCAGTCGGTTTAACTATTCAACTCTTTGGTTAATAATATATTTTATTTATATATGCAATAAGTTTTTACTCGATTTACAAGCTTTACATTTTTGGCATTTGAATTTGCAATTTTCCATATATATATATATATATATATATATATATATATATATATATATATATATATATATATATATATACTCGTATGCCCAAATTGTACGATGACAATACAAAGGAATACCTTGTTTAGATAAAATTTCATATAAACATGTTTGAGCGATAGTTTGTTGCAAATAGATAACCAATATCTGAGGGAAAATTACCATATGAAACTCAATTTCACACGTCACAAGTTCAAATTTAGTATTGAACTGTCGAATATTGACCAAACTGCAGATGAAAAACGAATTTTACCCACAAAATAGACTCTGGCAAAATTGTTCATTTGATCTTAGCTATACGGAATGAATTATTTTTTATCTTAACTTTCGAAAAACAAAGAGCGACGTTGAGTTCCGCCTTTCATCTTGTCTCGAATTTGGTCAGAAAGCGGAGAACGGAGTCTCTTATCCAATTGTTTTCCTCCTCATCAAACATTATGTTGGATAAAGCGTAAAGTTGCGGGAAAGCTGCAAGAAAGCACCCGAGAGCTAAAATATTTCATCTTACATAGAATGTCAAGTTATTAATTCCAGATAACTTAAAGGGTTACATTGACATAAAATAAAATAAATAAATCAGCTTCACGCTGTAACTCGCACACAGCAGGGTAGGCAGAAGGAACTTAGTATTAAGACACTCCGTTCCCCACTTTCTGCCGAATTCTGGAGGTATTGCGTGTTCAGTGGCAGAACTCAACGCCGCGCTTAGCCTCGACACCAGAGCGAAGAAATGGAAATATAAATTTAAGTAAATATTTCATCTCCTCAAGTGGGGATCCAACCAACAACCACTCGGTTTTACAGTCACACTTCGTGCCGCTGCGCCACGACAGACCTCATTACATGGCCTCTGGTTACATTCAAGATAGAAAAAATACAAAATCATTCGTTTCAAAAAAAAATCATTGTTAAAATATATAGATTTCTTTCGGACGTTTTCTCCATATATTTCTAAAGCTTTATTGTCATGCTTTCGCAACCAATAACAATAAAGTTCAAATAATAAAGTATACAAATTAAAAGTAAATAAGTTTGTCTGTCTTCGTCTTAAATCTTGTTGGGCGTTAAATAAAATAATATGTTATATATGTTTATATTTATAACCTATATATTAAAGAGGTATATAAAAAATATTAAAATCACAAACCCTATTTCCATCACTTCGCTTTCACTTTATTTAAATCAATTTTATGAAAGTCTTAAGAATTTTTAAAACAACGAGAAGAAACTTCATAAAGTTTAATTAGTTACTTTGTTATTTTAATACAATTTTCACCTAGAATAATGAAGTATTAGTATAGGAAGTAGAAGCTAGATTGACGTGGCTATTGTCCGTTTAAGGATAATGTGCTCAAGTAATATATGTAATATTAAATCTGTTTGTAGAAACCAGTCGTGGCGCAGGGGCACAAGTGTGTGACAGTAAATGCGACTGGTTGTGGGTGTCGATTCTCAATCGAGGAAATGAAATATTTATTTAAATTATTATTTTCATTTCTTGGTACTCGTGTAAGACAAAGCGCATCGTTGAGTTCCGCCACTCAATACGCAAAGCTTAAAAAATGGGGGAAAATGGGGAACGGAGTATCTTAACAATAGGTTCCTTCTTCCTACCCTGCTGTGTGCGGGATACGACTTGAAGCTGATTTATTTATTTGAATTTAATAACTAAGCAAATAAAAAATACCTACTATTGTATCAAATTGTGTCTGCCTTTGAATTGGATAAGAAATTGCAATATGTTCTTATATACTAAATAAAATGAAATAATAAACGCTAAAAGCTGATAAGGGCACCATCGTGGCTCAGTTGGGGTCAGTTTGAGAAGTGGGCGTTGGGTTTCATCTTTTACGGCAAATCATTTATTAATGTCCGGAAACAAAAGAAACCTGTGTGAAACCTTAAATTTGTTTGAATGATCGCGTACACGTGTCTTTATTATTTTAATAGTTTAAATTTTTATATTAGTTTCACGCTATCTGCGGTAGGCACATAGCCGGTTAAGCAGAGGATACTTAAGAACCTAGTGTTAAGACACTTTGATCCCAAAAAGACACTCACGTATTTCACTTGTCACCTAATTCTTGAATCAAGAATGAAAAGTAGCGTGTTGAGTGGCGGAATTCAACGCCGCTACAGTTTTATTATTATTACAATATATTTTTTTTTATTATATGGTATTCTTTTAAGAAAAGACGTCAAAATTTTAAACTTAGTTCACTACATATTCCCTAAGTATTTACAGACAGGCAAATAACCTTTCAGTCTCGTTATTTATAAGTTGTATACAAAGAAAATGTGGCTTTACAATAATTTCAATGGATATGTCAAGAATCGTTTAGGTATATGGGGCTTCACGTCGGTCTTTTGAAATTATTCAAATTGGAGCCCTTGTCATGTGGGTCGCGTCCCGCCCTGAGGCCCTGTGCGGCGCTGTAAGATAGTTATGGAAATACCACTAGAGCTTAGAAATAACTTTCTAGTTTTACAATATAAGTAGGTGTTTATAAGACATTTACTATTACATTTTTTGTATATAATTGCATATAAGAGTTCTTTAGGGTTTCGTATCCCAAAAAGTAAAAACGGAACCCTTATAGGAACAGTTTGTTGTACATCTGTTCGTCTGTCAAGACCAATTATCTAGAAATTATGAAAATTTATAGATATAGAAAAAACAAATTACAAATTAATATTAGTAGTTCATTTCATACAAGTGACGTGAATATTCCCGTAAACATATGTTTGTCAACGTATATAAATTGAACTTCCCGTTGACCCATAATCCTGAAATTGGTACGGAAGCCTCAGTAGGCGAGTCCGACTCGCACTTGAGCGGCTTTTTTCACATATATATTAAATATTAATAATTTAATACGGCTAAAATAAAGTAATTATATATTTAATTAAATTTTTGTAGTCAAGTAAGCTTGTATTGTATGAATTAACAAAGTAATACCTTGCAATCTCCTTGCCTAAGAAAAATTCTCTGAACTTATGGGACTCGAAAAATGTCATTTCGTTGTCTCTACCAACGTTTAAACTGAGATAATTAGTATCAAAAAGACAACAAAAAAACAGAATCACGCTTTTCTCACATACAATTGCGTAGTCTTAATAAACGTAGAATTAAGGCGGCACTACGTTCTGTATTTCAATACTTAACGTTGCACGTGTATTCCGCAAATAGCAAAGCGAGAACACTCCGACCTCCTTTCGTCGCTGAATTCTTAAGGCGTTGCGTGTTGACTGATTGGACCCAACACCAAGCTTAACTTCGTTATCCAAGCGAGAAAATTTAAATTTTAAATATTTAAATCCCATAGTGGAAATCAAACTCACAACCGTCGCGTTTACACTCGCACGCCTTTGCCCCTGAGCTACAACGGCCTTTATAAGGTAAAAACACATTTTATTACTAGTTTAATTAAATTATGAATTCATATTGCCATATGAAAATAGCTAGTAATTTATGTTCTCAATAAGTCCTTGTAAGCGACGTATTTAATCTTCACCTTAATATAAGCACTCGTCGTCGGAGCGCTCACGAATATCCACTGAGAAAACTGCCTATTAAAATGGATGCTCGGCCTTTGAATTGAATACTCCACGCCTCTTGTAGGCTTAAATAGCTTAATCTACACGAAGTTTTCAATTTCACTTTTATATGATTATAGTAATAGATAAAAAACACTAGCAATAATATATTTTGAAATTTATGTTAAGGCCAGGCCAGTCGTGGCGCAATGGCACGATTGTAAACGCGACAGGTTTTGGATTCGATTCCCACTCTTAATTTGTATTTAATATTTTTATTTGCTTGCTCTGGTAAGGGGCAAAGCGCGGCGTTTAGTTTTTACATTCAACGTGCTAGAATTCGGTAGAAAGTGAGGTACGGAAGTGTCTTAACACTAGGTTCCCAGTTTCTCTCTACCTTTTCTGCTATGTACGAGAATTCAGTATCAATCTATAAAAAATATACGTGTTATGTAAATGCTTAGTATTTTCACAATTCTTCACCACACATTCTAGTGAAAACAATATTTGCGTGTTCTGATTTTGGAACGCCGTTAAGTTCTGTCACTCAATACGCAATACTTAATATTTATGTATAAAAAATCATGCTCTACATTTATCGAATACCTATTATATTTTTTAATAGACTTTATATTTCTAGTGAAAATAGTCAACAATAGAGAGGAATCTATAAAAAAAACTTAAATTGGCTGTTAAAATTAGTTCATGATAAAATTGTGATAATTAGAAATATTTTATTCAACGAAATTCAAATATGTTTATTATAACATAATTTGAAATATCCAAATCTCTTTGTTGAACGTTGAAGCGTTCGCAAGGAACGACTTTGGGACGTTAATTAATAGGATAGATGAGTACAAGTTAAATTATTGATTGAATAATCGATATATTTATAATTATATATTTATAAGTCCCGAGGCGTGTCTATTTATATGTATCAAAAACTGCCGAAATCGTGCCAGGATGTGGTGGGACTCTACTCTGGGGAATTTTAGTTATATGTTCTTCTTGTTGTTGTTGATGAGGCCGGTCGTGGCGCAAAGGCACAAAGTGTGACTGTAAAATCTACTGGTTGTGGGTGCGATAAAATAGTTGATTTATAAATTATATTTTAATTTCTTCGCTCTGGTGTCGAGGCAAGCGCGGCGTTGAGTTCCGCCACTCAGCACGCAATGCCTCCAGAATACAGCGGAAAGTGAGGAACGGTTTCTTTTCATTTTTAGTTACTGTCCCGTTGTGGCCAATAAGCTCTATTCTGACCATATTTTTTCATATTTGTGTAGTATTGAATGTTTATACAACTTGAGAGATAACTTAGTCGTAGTTTATATAGTGTAGCAATTATATGTTAAACATTTGGTAAGTGGAAATTTAATGAAAAACGCTATCAAAAATAAAAACGTTTTGTATAAATATTTTTTTCTATTACTTCATTTCAAATGTCCAAATAATTTGCATTTTATGTTTGTTTATATTTTTTTCAGCTTCACGTCGTATTTCGCACATAGTAGAGTAGGGAGAGGTAACCTAGTGTTCAGACACTGTTCCCAACTTTCTGCTGGATTTTCGAGATATTACGCGTTGAGTGGCGGAACTCAACGCTGCGCTTTTTCTTGGTACCAGAGCGAAAAAATAATCATGAAAATAAGTGATTCACGCTCATTTGGATATCGAACCCATCACCGTCGAACCACAGTTGCACGCCCCTGTGCTACGACGGCCTAAAATTATATTTATTTAAAAGTGACAATATACGTGCCTTCATACACTCATTAAGACATTCAACACCGGTTTCACTCTCCCTCTTCCATATGTAGGTATGTTAAAATGTACTTGTGTAGGCGTTTAGTATAGTGATATGTCTTGAGGGCGCTTTTGACAAGTAAATTCTGTCAGAGCTAGAACTGCTTGTCTCCATGGCGGGTAATTTGAGCACGTTTCCGGCTTCACAGAAACGACTGTTATGTGAGGCGTACAGGTGCTTCTAATGTTAGTTAGATTTTACTGTACTAATTAATTTCGTATGAGAAATTGACTGTAGGATTACATGTGGAATTTCGAATATTTTTAATATTTTTTAACAAGTTATTTTACATCTTAATGCATAGTTGTTTTGTTATATATTTATTTATTGGCTTTAAGTATTTTTAGATATTATATTAGTTTGTATATCCTTTATTTAGATAAGATAAAAAAATCACATTATACCTATTAAAGAAAGGATCTATTTATATTCTGAATTTATTTTTTGAAATAGATCAATGTAAAAATAGCGATCCGAAAACAGTAAAAATAAGGTTATAATTTAAATTAAGATACAATACTATGATTTCTCAATTCTATATTATAATACAATATTGTTGGCTACCAATGATAGCATATATAGAAACTTATCATATAAAACGTCAGTTTAAACATTTAAACGCTATATATAATCTACATTTCACGTCGCATCGTGTAACAGTCAGGTTTGACGCGGGCGAATTTCTAGTAAAATGCGATACATTTAGCAACGCGACGTGCTTGATAAATAACCTCACCAGAGACCCGACGTCACTAGTGGACTAGTGACGTGAATATTGCACAGTTCTGATTTAGTTAACTAAAAATAGTGATGTATGTATGCAATTGTGGAGTGGGTGCGACTTGGAAGTATCCAAGACGTGTTAAGAATTTAGTGTCTTCGATTTTTTTAACCTGGTTATCGGATGAATAAAAAAGGAGCAAAAGACTCTGTATTTTGACACAAGCGTGTGACTGTATATGATGGGTTATGGGTTCAATTCCCGCTCGAGGAAATTAAATATTTTCCATTTTTCGAGGCAAAGTTCGGCGTTGTGTACCACCACTCACAATTCGATGGAAAGTGGGGAACAGAAGTGTCTTAATAGGAACGGAATCTCTTAAATTGTTCCCAGGTGCCCTCTGCCTATCCTGATATGTGCAGAACATAGCTTGGGAGTAAGAAAAAAAAATTAAAAACTAAGCTCAACATATAATTTCAACAACATTATTTAAAAGAGTTTAAACGGCACTTTTATAATCTTATTATATTGAATTTTTACCCGTTTTCCATTTATATGTTTTTGGACAATAGTTATTTTTACTCTTACGTTCTTTATAAATTCAGCTCAAATCCAAAATTCTAAGAAACGCGTTAAAAATAAACTTGAGAACGTCTTATATTTCTTTTGTTTTAATCATTTTGAAATTTCTTTTCTACGAAGCGAAGTCACTTTAATTTAAAGGTGAACCACAAAACATGGTCAACATTTTTATATGCATATAAAATAATGTACTGATATAGAAATATTGTATAATTGACATATTTCACTAGACTGGTAGGCTGCCTGTTTGTCGAGTGAGTTGTTTGTAAGCTGCAGGTTTTTCATTCAATTCCCATGCTTTCCATAATTTTGTGTTATCTGATTTTTATAGCCTTATTTTGGCGCATGGATTTGATATATGGATGACCATATACGTCGTCTATATATATATATATATATATATATGTATTTGTCATCCCTCTTTTTTAGCTTTATATTATATTCCGGATATAGCAGGGTAGTTAGGAGGAACTATCTAACTAGCCTTAGTGAAACGAAACTCCATTTCACACATTCCGCCGCATTTTCGGGGCAGTGACAGTTGAAAGGCAGAACTTAACACCGCACTTCTGTTTAGTCACCAGATCGAATAAATGAAAATATTAAATATTTTATTTCCGCAAATGCGAATCGAAACCAGAACCTTTCGCGCTTACAGTCACACCACGTTTACACCACGACTGATCCTATATATTATTCAACATTTAATATAATGATAACACCAATCCCATACAAAATACCAACCAATTTAAGTGTTGTTAAACCAAATTACATTAAATAGGCAGTTGAAACAACATGTTCCTGAACCAAAACCCAGTGATGGTGGGATGAATAATGAAACAAGTTGTAGACTCTTGCCCTTCCCGCGGCCGCGGTCAGTGAACAATGGCCACTGCGATTTATCAAAGCGGACGCGCTCACACTGAATAACAACGGTATGTTTCCATCGTTAAAATACGAAAAATGGAAACGAATAGCTATTTTGTATGTTAGTTTTAGTTTTATTATGAGTGAGTGTTGAATGTGGTGGGTGTGGATTCGAATTTGTTTGAGATTTTTTTTTGTAAGTATATTATATGAGGCTGGTCATGGCGCAGATGCACAAGGTGTGATTGTAAACGCGACTGGTTGTGGGTTCGATCCCCACTCGAGGAAATGAAATATTTATTTACATTGATATTTGTATTTCTGCGCGCTGGTGTCGAGGCAAAGCGCGGCGTTGAGTTCCGCCAATCAGCACGCAATGCCTCCAGAATTAGGTGGGAAGTGGGGAACGGTTCCTTCTGCCTACCATGCTATGTGCGGGATATAAAAAATATATATAAAAAATGAAACGTTAACCGGAATGTATTTGGACAAGGTTTTCTCTATTTACCCTCTATAAAAATATGGAGTAATGACGCAGATGTACCTAATCATTACTCATTTGTTGTATTTTCTACAACACGCAATGCCTCGGGAATTCAACGGAAAGTGGGGAACGGAAATGTCTTAATGGGAACGGAGTGGCTTAGGCTTAGGTTCACAGATTCCCTCTGTTTAGCTAAAAATCAATTACAGTTTTACCCGAAAGAACTTTGTGTGTTGAATGGCGGAGCTCAACGCCACGTTTCTAACCTATATTCACTGCGTAATAATCGAACGTCATCGCATTGCATCGACCTCATATAGCAGTAATGGCAAAGAGAACTCGGGAATCTAGTGCTAAGGAAATCCGTTCCGCAATGGTAAATATTTCAATCCTCAAATGGGAATTGAACCCACAACCCGTCGCACTTACAGTCACCTGCTTGTGCCCTACACCACCACCGGCCTCATTTGTTAACTTGGTTCTCCCTAATGACTACATGGAATGTGGTTGGTAAACAAAGGATGTTGCGATCTATTAGAACTGTCAACGGAACGACTCGGCACACGCATCATTACCATTAACCTATATATACATAAATGTTCATATATTATATTTAAAAAGTGATATTTTCTATATTAAAACAAGTTTTTCTTTGTTGTTTATATCAATCATTGTCTTTATTATTTTTTATACGTATCTCTAAAACACAATACAATACAATACTCTATCTATTAATTAATGATATTTAATTTTTTTATAGAATTGTATATCACTACATGAATTCTAAGTGCCAATTTTTACACTCTCCTCTTTATTTTGTGTGGAGAAAATTATATTCTTTTGTAACATTAAAAAAAACAGCCATTAATCCGTTGTCAGGGTGGATCTAGTATTAGGACAATCTATTCCGCATTTTCCACCTAATACTCAAGACATTATGGGATGATTTACGAAACTGAGACAGAAAAAGGAAAATGAAAACATAAAATATAAATTTATTTCGACAAAATGGAAATCGAACCCACAGCCTCCACGACGGCCTCTATATTCCGATTTTATGTAAAATATATAATTAATATAATAATCAGAAAACAGTACCCAACAATAAGCTACACACATAAATAGTGAGTTAAGTGATCCTTAAGGATGTTAAATCGAGCACGAAATGCATTCCAGGAACCACGACAGGATTAGCGGAACAAATCGACTCGTGAATGCAGAGGTAAGCTACCACTGCGGTAGGTATTGGTGAGTAAAATGACGAATCGACTCGCAAGTACCTAACATACCGCTAGGTATTGTAGAGTTAAATAAGCATTCAAACTCCTAATTGCTGGAAGTACAGAAAGTGAAGGAACGTACTTTATGCTCTTCAATGGAACTCGATGGATTTATTTTATTTTCTACGGCAGTGGGTCCGTATTATGAATTTCTGCTGGCCGAGATACATTTATAATTCTGCGAATGCAGGAACGAAAGTTCAGTTCGTTCTTTTCCTTTTGCACAGTTCCCGGCAACAGAACGTCGTGCATAAATAATTAGTCATTTTAAGGACAATTGCTGGTTTTTCTTTACTTTTGTAGTTGACGTTTTTAGAGTACGCAAATTAAGTTGTTTCGTTAGTATTTTTGTTGTGTGGCAAGCAACAAAAGTGTGAAAGATTTTCAAGTTTCATTAAAATATTTTATGAAGAAAGTTGAATAATATATGACTAATTCTCTTGTCACAATTTAAATTGTGAAGTTTTCAAAATAGACTGTTTTAAGTAGCTGTTACAGATTATACCACCAATAAATATTTGTAATATTTAGCACATTTATAAGAGCACAAGCGTGTAGCTGGAAACGTGACAGGGTGTGGGTTTGATTCCTACTCGAAGAAATGAAATGTTTAATATTTTTATTTCTTCCGAAGGTAACGAGACAAAGCATGGCGTTGAACTCCGCCACTTAACATGTGGGGAGCGGCGTGACTTAACACTAGGCTCCCTCTGTCTACTGAAGCTGATAAAAATAATAAATATATACAAAGATACTATTGTGTCCATTTAAACATCCCTGAGTAACGCTATGACGATATCAGGTAATATATCAATATTGTATTGAAATAAATGATTGATTAACCACCTAATAAAACAAAATTTTACATCAGAATATGGTATGAGATGCAAGAGGAAAATTACGAAAGACTCTATAATACAAGCAATAGAAAAAAGAACAGAAAATACAAAGGACAAGGGGAAAAGACTGTGCTCGTTATAGCTCATATAATATAATAACTATTTCATAATATAATTTCGTATTTTATTATTTTTAAATCTCACATTTTATCTCGTGCAGCAGGATAAATTGAAGAGAAAACGAACATAAAAGAAAGAACTTTGTGTCAAGATATTCCGTTTTCTCTTTTTCACACGGACTCTAGACATGGCTAGATTGGAATAGCGCAACTCAGACGATATGGCTACATGATAAATTCTCAAATAAATAATTAACTAATGCTGCCGTGCTCTCAAGACCGACTTCGCCATATTTACACAATTTGTTTAGGAAACACCAAAATTGATTAGTCACGTTCCCCTTTGATCTATCAATGTGTGTATGAGTCTAATGGCTGTTATATATTAGTTGATAATTTTGGAAGTTCGGCAATATCTTTCGTCAGAAGGTACGAATATCTTATGTTTAATTAAATTGATATTGTTTGCCTCCATCTTGTAACATTTTTAGATAAATTGATAAATATATAAGGATATTTTTAGATGGTTTGAGCTTTTTCTGCAACAAAGGATAGCCCACGTTTACCAGAAACCCAGAAACTTAGTGTTAAAACACTCAGTTCTCGTCTTATCGCCAAATTTTCGAGGCATTGCGTATTGAGTGGAGGAATTGAACGTCATGCTTTGCTTCGCTATGGAAATATTTAATATTGAATTTCCTTGAGTGGAAATCGAACCCACAACCAGTAGCGTCGACAGTCACATGCTCGTGGCTTTGCGCCATGACTATATGATAACTTTACCCACTTTCCGTACAATTTTCAAGAGCGGCGGAAAACAACGCTGCACCAGGCCTTGTTATCAGAGCAAGGAAATCAACTTCAACTAGAAGGCAAAACGGCCATTTTTCATTCGATATTTCATATTAACAACACCGAAAAGAAGATTTGATAAACAGTATTCTGATTTTTTTGCCAAAATTTTATAATCGATATTCATAAAAATGAACTGTCTATCTAGTCTAGTTCAACCTGCTTTAGTAGTAACTAACTGATTTAGATTGCTAAGTGGGAATTAGTGAGTTCGACTCTTTGTGTTTGTTTATGTTTAGGTGTCATTTTAACTATTTATATAGAATTAGAAATTATTTATTTAGTTTTTTTTATAGCTTCACGCTGTATCCCGTACACAGCAGGGTAGGCAGAAGGACCCTAGTTTTTGCATTTATGACTATTTATGAACATACGTCGTCTTTTCCAATTAACTTTTACGGATATGAACATCGAATGGTGAATTGTTTATATTTTTTTATACGAAAATAATTCACAAATTATTGTTGTGAATTTTTAAAGATTTCGAAGATTTTTGTTAAAGATTAACAAAAAATCTTCAAAATGAACTAATAAAAGCAATCTAGTTAGAAAACGTATAACAATTTGAACGCAGCGGAACTCGAACCCGCGCCTCATGGAAACCGACCAGGCGCTCTGATCACTGATTTTCTGAAAATTTTATCCATTCAATAATTTCACATATTAGACAAAGAAAAAGAAATCCAGTAAAAGAGTATCTATTTTACCTATATAAGAGAGTATTTATTTTTCATTAAGACAGCTAGAAAATAGTGGAGTGCCGCTCCAGTCAAATGTCTGCTACCGCTGAGTACATATCAAATACTTCTTTCACTCAGTAACGTTAAATTTAATTTAGTTACTGATGTTAGTAATTTGCAGTTGAATATTTACATTGTTGTATTCGGGGTATTTATATTTACACGATATTCGTTGAAATCAAACTAAATATAAATATAAATTTGCCTTCATTTTATAATGGAAATAAAATAGTTGATTTATAAATTATATTTTCATTTCTTCGCTCTGGTGTCGTGGCAAAGCGCGGCGTTGAGTTCCGCCACTCAGCACACAATGCCTCCAAAACTTATCGGAAAGTGGGGAACGGAAACACTAGGTTCCCTGCTGTGTGCGAGAACAGCGTGAAGGTGATAATTAATTTCCTCGTATGGGAATCGAACAATGGCTGTACCATTGTTAAAATATACACTGCGCTATGATCGACTCATTTTGTTACATGTACATAATGATTTATATGAAATTAAAATTTTTTTTTGATTGTATTTATATAGATCAAAGATGATATACTACACACAGATGATATAATAGAAACTCTTTAGTTTGATTGTAATAAACCATTTTTATAAAGAACAGTAATAGATATATTAAGCTGATTTAATTTAATTTAATTTTAATTTAATCGATATATCTTATATATAAGCAAAACGAGTGTCTTTTGTCTTTATATGCCATACACTCAAGCAATTTGAACCCAGTTATATACACATTTCTATAAATTTCTATAATCCAAAGAAATTGTAATTATTATAAAAAAATATATATTTTATTTTATAAAAATCCAGAATTAACGTCTGACCCAGTTTATACCGTAGGCATTAATTGGCAGGCAAATTAGATAAATATGTCGTGTCGAGGTCAGCCAGAGCGGATATTTAATTAAATATTAGTACTTATATAAGATTAAAAATAACACGCACAGAGCTAGGTAGGCAGAGGGAACCTAGTGTTAAGACACTCCGTTCCCCACTTTCCACCGAATTTTGAAGGCATTACGTGTTGAGTGGCGGAATGCAACGCCACGCTTTGCCTCGACATCACAGGGAAGAAATGGAAATATAAATTTAAATAAATATTTCATTTTCTCGAGTGGGGAGTGAACCCACAACCGTCGTGTTACAGTCACACGCTTGTGCCCGCCCCTAGGCCACGATGGCCTCTATATAAGATTATTTGTAAAGTAATGTTTTGTATTATAAAATATATTATTTTAGTTATTATATCTAAATCTAGTAATAAAAGTAAGTTTTTGGTACTCTTTTTGATTTAGTCACCTAGTGTTGTTTAGAATCTGACCATTATTATGATATTTTTAATCAAATTTTGTCGATTCCAGGATACAGCGTGAAATTGATTTAAAATTTAAAATTTTGTTTAAAAAATAAGGAAGAGACCATGCATATAGAGTAGATTTTAAATAATAAAAAAAAAACTATGCATTTCTCAACAATTCTAAAAAGTTAAAAGTGACAGGGAAAATCGTTTCTTCAACTTCATACACAATAAAACCAGTAAAATTTCTCTGGCCCAGAATCCAGTAACTTTTTGTGCGTAGGCTTCGGCATAGTTAAAACCGTTTCCCAAAAATAGCGAGTTAGGAAAGCGCTTCTTATTTATTTTGTATAATACAATGCTTTGGGGAATCAGATAGGCTTTTAGGAAAGAATAAGTTGCTGCTAGTATATAGATTTTTTACTCGAGTGTTTTTTATTCAAGAAACGGTCTCCCTGAGGGCAGCGTTCAGTCTATTTTTTGTATAAAATATACATAGTAAAGAAGATGCCTACAGTGGTCAATAATTTAAATTTCTGTATGCTACCAACATCCTATACAAGCCAGGTCTATGAGGCCAGTCGTGGCGCAGCGGCACGACGTGTGACTGTAAAACCAACTTTACTGTTATGGGTCCGATTCCCACTCGAGGAAATGAAATATTAACTTAAATTTATATTTCCATTTATTCGCTCTGGTGTCTAAGCTAAGCGCGGCGTTGAGTTCTGCCACTCAACACGCAATGCATCCAGAATTCGGCAGAAAGTGGAGAGCGGAGTGTCTTAAAACTAGGCTCTTTCTGCCACATACGGGGTTAAGCGTGAAAGTAAAAAAAGAAAACATGTACACGTAATGCAAATATATTTCTATTGAGAATACACGTTTTATAAACAGTTATTATTTATTCTGTATTTATACCAACCAGCTTATGTTCCAGCAGGTTACATTTCATTAAAAAGATCCATTAAGGTAATGGGTTGTCAAGTCGTCTTTTGTTGCACCGTTAATCATAGCCTCGAGCAATATCTTGTGACAAGAATAAATCATTATAACTACCATTTCGAAATTATATAAATATATGTATGACACAATATTCATCTAGTTAAGCGAGTGTTAAAATTTGTGTAACACTCTATTTTTTTGGTTTCACGCTGAATCCCGCATGTAGCATGGTAGGGAGCGAGCCTAGTCTTAAGACACTCCGTTCCCGACTACTTACCGCCGAATTTTGAAATTGAAATATTAAACATTTCGCTTCTTGGAGTTGAAATCAAACCCACAATCTATCGCGTTAACAGCCACACGCTTGTGAGTCTGCACCGTGACTGCCCAAATCAAATATTATTTTAAAAGAAATTATTTTGAAAATTATAAGCATTTAAGTAAGGCGTGTCTTTTATGCATAACTTTTATTTTCATAAGATATCTTCATACTAATAAACTATTCATAATACCTTATAACAAAATTTATAGTTCTAATAAAAACAACACAAAAGAAATACATTAAAACAAATTCACTAAAACATGAAAACTATACGAATGGTCCGTTGGTTCACAAAGTCCACCTTGCCATGCCAACGTAACACTGAACAAGTGCTGTAAAGTTGGAAACAATGTAACGGGATTCATCGTTGAATATAAAAGCGACTCGTCTAACTCAAATTTGTTTAGCATAAAACTCAATTACATGTGAAAAGTAGAATTCGAATTCAATTTTATAGCAGTTATACATTCATACAATAGTTTTTTTTTTCAGCTTTTCGTTGTATACCTTGTATAGAAGGATAGGTAAAGGTAACCTAGTGTTACGATCGTCCCTCACTTTCCGTCGGAATTGCAAGGCGTTGCGTGTTGAGCTGCGGAAATCAACGCCGCGTTTCTCTTGGTACTAGAGAGAAGATTATATATAATTAAAATAAATAATGATTCATTCCGTAACGTAGCGCTACGTTAAATTTATAAGTGTGGAATACCCCTTTAAGAATATAAAAAAATTATAATTACTCCAACTTGGAAATGAACGCGCAACCATCGCGTTTACTTGTAGCCCTGCTCCACAACGACATCATCAACAGTTTGCAAACGCACCAAAAGTTGTTTTGAATCTCTCTACGTAGGTTTTTCTCATGCATGTTTCATTTGACGGCTATAAATTTGATGCGGGACGTGAGACTCACGACAAATACGGCGGTGTAGGCCGCGGTCGCTTTATTCATTCATAGAAAGAAAATTTAATGACTATTAAAATTTATTTCTTAGCACCCTGTGTATGAGTTTTCATATATATATATATATATATATATATATATATATATATAATGAATGTATATTAGTAAATAACTTTAGTATTCATATATAAATATCTATGTAGTATTACTAAAATATGTTCAATCCTTAACACGCAATGCGTCCAGAACTTGAGTGAAAGTGGTTCTCAGGTTCTCTCTGTCTACACTATTATGTGCGGGATACTGCGTGAAGTTAAAAAATATATTAAGCCCTTAATTGTTATAGTGCTCCCTTTTAGAATTTCTAGTTGGAAGTCAATCTTTCGTGTCAAAATTAAGCTTTACAAATGAATCGTCTGGGAACAGACCGTTGGTCATTAAATGTGCCCGTGGGCGGAGGACATGCAATTTTAAGTGAGGCATTTCATTTTTGGTGACTTCAGAGTAGTCCCTCTACGTACGGATTTAAGTGACGGGTCCTACATGGATATATACAGTACAACTAAATTATTTAAGTATTTTACCATATTATTATTTTTTTGTTTTTAAGCACCCTATGTTATTTATTCCAGACTGAATAGTAATGAAGGTAGGTAGTAATTTGCGAGCCACTGTGTGATGAATGGCGGAACTCAACGTCGTTTTTTGTCTTGTGAGATTTGGAATAACTTTAACCAACACAATAACATGGGTGCGACTGTAAACGCAACAGGTTGTGGGCTCAATTTTAACTCTAGTAAATTAAATATTTAATATTTTCATTAAAACTGTGGTTATGAAACAACGCGCGGCATTAAGCGTGTGATCCCGGCTTAGAATAGGATCATTCTGGTACTGGAGGTGTCGTAAGAGGCGACTAAAGTACATGTGGTAGAGTCACGTCGCCAGCAATGGTAACACGCATGTGCCAGACTCGACCGGATCATTACCACCCCCGGCGTTTGAAACCGGCGTGAAGTAGTGGCTTTATGCCACTGCGTTTCGCATCAGGTAATGCCGGGCCCTGGCGCCCAATCCACGTCAAAGGCCGGCGACGCACCTGTAACTCCTCTGGTGTTGCACGGGGCCGTGGGCGGCGGTAATCACTTACCATCAGGTGACCCGAACGCTCGTTTGCCGTGTCTTTCCCATAAAAAAAAGTTTTAACACTCAGAATTTCTCCGAGAGTAGGAAACGGAAATATCTTAGTGGGAACGAAGTGTCTAACGCTAGGTTTCCAGGTTCCCTCTGCCTACTTACTATAACTACAATCTAAAAAAAAACAACGATAAAAAAATTACGAAAAGGCAAAAAAAGTTGCTTCAACAAAAATAAAACAAACGACTCCACACGTGTGAAGTACTATTTGTGCGTAACGGGAACGTTTGCCCGAGGGTGGACTTTGCACATTTTCTACTTTCAGTAGAGAGTCTCACTTGAGAGGCTATTTAATGTCTCTCTTCTGGGATCCCGCCGCGCTAGAGCAATCAAAATGTACCGCTCCATTTGAGAATTCTGAGAGAAAACAAATGTAGTATTTCCAACTATTAATAAAGATTTTAGCTTAAATTAAATTTGGGTTTAACGTTACGTTTTCTAAAAATGTATGTCTCTTTATGTATTTCGTTTTGTTAAAATTAAGACAAATGTATAACACTACTATAAAAATGTTAAAATATATATTAATAGCGTTAGGGCAATCAAAATTATACAAAAAAGTAGATTTATAACTAAAACTATATTAGCCATTAAACCAACATAGCCTTATAATTTTCAAATGAATTTTTACGTAAATAATATTTTAATACTTCTGGCAGTTCTGTTAAATGAACGATTATGTCTTTTTTGTCGTAGTTTCTATTAAAAACAACAAAAATATTTCAAACTAAAAACAGTTACAACACTGCTAGTTTCCTATTAATCACAAATTATCCACAAACATAGAATGTAAAACACACGCCTCATTTTATTTGGCGCTTTAATACCAACGAACCACAATCAAAGATAGACAGACACGACAAACAACATAATTTGAACAATTTAAATATAAATCTGTATTTGAAGCTGAACAAACGTACCTTCCTACATTCATAGCTATTACAACGTAGAAGCACATCAGTGTATGTAAATTGCGTCAAAGACCCGGGAGATGTACCAGGAAATATTATTAAGAGCTACGAACGTACATTTGCAAAAGAGACCAAAGCTACAGCTCTGTATGGGTTTATTTGTTTATATATTAATATAGTAAAGCATTCCTTACCAACTAGTACCGTATATAAGTACTTTTATATGGCAAAACAACATGTTACATTCGAAATTAAATCATTTCCTTGGACGTCGAATCACATTTTCTCTCGGAATTCGTTTCTTTGACGTCAAAAGCAGTAATTAGCTCGTTAGAATTTGTTTTATGTCAAATAAGGTTTACTAACTTTAAATTATAAGGAATCACTTTGTCCTCTAAAATGTTGATGACTTTAAAATCTGTATAAATCTTTTATGTTTTTTTTTTAAATATATTTTTTTGTTTTATTGAATTCCATAGTGAATCTAAATAACAACTTTTTTTGAAACATATAAAAATTTGAACGTAGCAAGATTTGAATCCGAGCCTTCTCTTTTCTCGAGAAGCGCGGGTAGAAATGTATTTTTCTTTCCAAATTGTACTTTAAAATTGTTAAAAATATATGCATAGTTGTATTAAAAAAGGATCCATTCACAGTTACTAAAAATTAAAAAATAACTTAAATGAAAATATAAATGTAAAAATTTTTTTTCATTTTCTCGAGTGGGCATTGAACCCAAAACCAGTCGATTATACAGTCCCACCATGCGCCACTTTTAAAAACAATATTTTTCTTAATATCGTATACAATAAAATAAATCTGATTTACACCCAGCAACAACAACGCGACGACACGTGAACTTCAATAGATTGTTTACGGTTACAGTTGCTTTGATAAATAGAACGATTTGTAGGATCGTCCGTGTTTTGTTGGGTCTAGTTCCATAAACCCTATTCAACTTTGAGATTGATGTGTTCCGCGAACTGCCCGAGTTTGTCGCTTTCGGCAGTACGGAAGAAACTTCCAAGTTTATGATACAAGCTATTTGTGTGTGTGTGTGTGTGTATGTGTGTGTGTGTGTGTGTATGTAGAATGCCTAAATTTCTAATAACATTTATCTTGTGTATTACGTAAATTTGATGTAACTTGTATAATAAATTAAACGTGATATAACTTTGTAACCATATCGGAATTAATAATTGCATGAGAATAATCTTGTAATATTTATATATATATATATATATATATATATATAAAAAAAAATCTAAACATCTATTTTTTATTATTTTTAAAGTAAATTCCCTCTTAGAAATAAATAAATATATTATTAAGAAAATGAATAAAACCTTGAACGCAGCTAGAATTAAACCCACGCTTCTCGGAAACCGCTTTAATATTTTGCATGCTTGCTACAAATTATTTATATTCTTTTCATAAATATTCGACGTAACTTGATGAGAATGTATGGCTTAGTCAAAAGCCAAAGTCAAAGTCTTGAGCCAAAAGTCACGGGTTCAAATCCCACTACATTAAACCACTGGTTGATTTATCGAAACTGATGTCACTACATAAAATCATAAAAGCACACGCCTCAATAAAATGTTACTACGCAACACGTTTTTTGAAACATAATTTCATAAACTACAAACGTCTTTGACCCATACACACATACATCCATACATACATACATACATACATACATACATACATACATACATACACACATACACACATACACACATACATACATACATACATACATACATACATACATACATACATACATACATACATACATACATACTTACATACATATAAAACAAACGTAAGTTCCGCAATACTATGTAATGGAAGACAGTAAAATTTCTCGTTATTTTCGACACGTGTGTCATCTCCAGTTCTGTAGCGCTTCTTGCATTACGTTACAAAGCAAGCTAAAAGGGTTAGAGCGATCTCGACTCCTGAGAGCTGTCTTCCATCAAATCTGAATACAGTCTTCTGCTATATACTCTGAGAAAAATTGCAAGCATTTCTCGAGACACTAAATTGTTTTTTTTTCGTAAGCAGTTATGTTTTATTGTTCAATTTTAATAGGACGAAATATGGTTAAAAGTTGTCAATTAGAAATTCAAAGTTTTAATTTTTATAATAAGTTTCAGTTTTATGTTATACCCCATAGATTCATTGTCGTGTTGAGCTCTGCTATTCAATACGTAATGCCTCAAGGATTCGGCGGAAAATTGGGAGTGTCTTAACACTAGGTTCCCACTACTACCAGTTACCACTACTTCCTTGCCATGTGCGGTATACAGAGTAAAGTTAAAAAAGGATTCCATAGAAATTTAAACAAAGAAATATTATTTTATTGAAGCCCGCAAATCGTTATGTTAAAGATAATTTAAAAAAGTGAAAATGATGCTAGTGGTGGCGCCGGGGCACAAAGGTTTGTCTGTGAACGCTACTGGTTGTGGGTTCGATCCCCATGCGAAAAAATCTATATTTTAGGTTTTCATTTCTTCGCTCTGGTGTCGAAGCAAAGAAAGCGTTGAGCTCCGCCACTTAATGCAATATGTCGCAAGAATTCAACGATAAGTGATGGACGGAGGGGAGAGTCCTCATACTCTGCTCTCTCTGCCTACCCTGCTAAGCGTGAAACTGGAAAAAATAAAAAAAAATATATAAAATGTAAAAATAAAAATAAATCGGCAGAAAGTGGGTAACAAAGTATCTTACACTCTCTCTTACCCTCTGCCTACCCAGCTGTGTGCGGGATACAGCGTGAAGCTGATATATAATGTAAATAAAAATATTTGAAAATCTCTGTATCACAGCAATATTTCTTAGAGGAACTGCCTTTTCGACTGATTGCCTTTTGTATCGTGAGCCAACTCCAGTCTGGCACAAGGAGGCGACTCACATTTGACATTTGTAAACCGTTACAAAGCAACTCAGATACACCTCGTATCTGAATTCCAGAGGTTTGTTCTGTGGTGAATTTACCATTAAATAAGTACCATTAAATAAGTACTAAGGAATAACATTCAAAGTGAAGAAAATTTATCATTTACAGTCAATTCTTTAATTAAAAGGACTTAAATATTAAAACCTTTTTTTAGCTTTACCATGTATCATATATAAATATATATTATATGGAAAAGACACGGCAAACGAGCGCTCGGGTCACCTGATGGTAAGAGATTACCGCCGCTCACGACTCCGTGCAACCCCAGAGGATCTACACGTGCGTTGCCTGCCTGTTAGGTGGGTTGGGCGCCGGGGCCCGGCATTCCCTGATGCGAAACGCAGTGGCATAAAGTCACTACTTCACGCCGTTTTTAATGCCGGTTGGGGTGGGTGGTAATGATCCGGTCGAGTCTGCCCATGCGTGTTGCCATTTCTGGCGACGTGACTCTACCACAAGTACTTTAGTCGCCTCTTACGACACCACCAGTACCAGGATGATCCTATTCTAGGCCGGGATCACATGGCACATGGGTAGGCAGAGAAAATTTAGTGTTAAGATACTACGTTCCCCATTTTACATCAATTTCTGGAGGCTTCGCATGTTGAACAGCGGAACTCCACGCCACATGTTGCCTCGAAACCAGAACGTAGAAACAAAAATATTAACAAATAATAAATAATAAATTTTTAAATAACCATTGCGCTTACATTTGTGCCATTGCGCCACGACCAACAGCCTCTATTTATAATTAAAAATATTCGAAATATATATTTATAATTATATTTATTATTTTAACATACGATTACGATCATATTTCACCCCACTATGTCTTTTTAAACCACAAAATACCCGGTAGTAGGTAACAAAAGCTATTACATTTATATTCACCAATCAAGACGCCATTGTGGGAACCCTGCGACGTGCACTGACCACGTTGATTAAGCCACTCGAGGGAATATTTATAATTACAACTCTAGTAGTTTACGTACACATCCCTAGTAGAACTATGTATGTGATTGGTTTATTTCAAGAAGTAGGTAGACTCTTAATTGGACTAGACAAACTATAGGAGAATGGAGTGATATAACCTCAGATTTTACTTGAAAGCTTCCAAAAGTATAAAATATAAAAAAATATAAAAGTATATAATAGGTATATATTCTGTATCTAGGGATATAGAATATAAATAAATAAATATGTAAAATAAGCTGAAAATCAGTTTTACTGACTGATGGCAGAGAGAACCTCGTGTTAAGACACTCCGTTCCCCACTTACCACCGAATTTTTTAGGCATAGTGTGTAGAGCGACGGAACTCTACGCCACGCTTTGCCCCGACATTATAGCGAAGAAATGGAAATATACATTTAAATAAATATTTCATTTCTTTAAGTGGGAATCGATCCCACAACCTGTCGCGTTTACAGTCATACTTTGTGCCACTGCGCCACGACTGACCTCATATATATCTAGGGATATAAAATATAATTATTAATTTTGTTATTTATGGTTAGTATTAAAACAATAATCACTCACAACGTTAGTTATGTTATGTTATATAGCACACACACATTAACATACCGTTGTCGTGATCTGGCAATGGCAGACTATCTGATGCATCAGATGCCAGCGCCAAGTCAGGGGAGGACGCCCCCAGCAGGGCTGTCAGCCCGTCACGTTCACCATCTACGTGACAATATGCTAATTACTTCACACTATCGTAACTTATGTATGTAGCTCAAACATCAATACCAAGTGCTTTAAAGGTCCCCTTTATTTTTTTTTTCTGTATCATTTTTTTTAAATTAAAATCAGTTTCACGCTGTATCTCCCACATAGCAGGGTAGGTAGAGGGAATGTACTGTTAAGACACTCCGTTCCTCATTCTCCGTCCAATTCTGGAGGCATTGCGTGTTGAGTGACGGAACTTAATGAAGCGCTTAGATCAGTGCGAGAAATTGAAAATACAAATTTAAATAAATATCTCATTTGCTCGAGTGCGGATCGAACACACAACCAGTTGCTTTTACAGTCACATACTTATGGCACTAGGCCACGACTGACTCATACAAATTTGTATTTATAAAAAGTATTTGTACCTATGTATTTAAGTATTATTAAAAGTAGAATTCATAAATCGTTGTCATATTTTTTTTAATACTGTTCACTGAAAGATTATTTGAAAATTATGAAAAGCATTCGTATTCTATATATTATTCTTTTTCAAACGTACAGTAATACCATAGGGAATAACTGTCCTTCTTTTTTTCTTCTCTTTTCTTTTATTCTTCTGTTTTTACTAGTCTTGCTTTTTTGTAATTTTAATGAAATATTACCGTTATTATTAATATAATATAATGATTTTAAAGCCTTTTAATTTTTAGTGTGAAATGAGAAGCAAAAAATTGCTCTCGCCAGTTTGCATTAGCGCGGAAAATTGTCACCCGGGGTATACTTGTTTACATTATACATTGTATTATAATGAACGGTAAAATTAAAGCATTTTTTGTTGGTATCTTCTCCTGTTTTTAATTAGAAGCTGATTACTTTATTTATATAAATTTTAAAAAAATCTGCTTCACGCTTCAGCAGAGGGAACCTAGTGCCACACTCCATTCTCCACTTTCTGCTGAAACTTTGAGGTATTCCTTATCGGCGGAACTTAACGCCGGGCTTGTGTCTTAATGCCAGAGCAAAAAATTAAAATATTATTAAACAATATTTATCTCCCTTGAGTTGGAATTGGACCCACTACCGTAACGTTACAGCTACATCTTTGTGTCCCTGCGCCACGGCGACCTCATCATCATCATTTAATTATGGGTTCGATTCCCACAAGAGGAAAATAAATATTTATTTAAATTTATATTCTTCGCGTGCGGGATACATTGTGCGTGCGGGATACATCGTGAAGCTGATTTACTATTATTTAATTTTAATGAAATATTTATATAAAAAAATGTATTCTATGTATTTCTTTATTTTCATACTTTTTAGTAACTTCATTTTTTACTTATAAATAAAGCAAATTCAAAAACTTACAGATATTTTAAGATTTGAAAAATTATTTGAATGTTGTAAAGACATTGAAGAAATATTCGCATACCAGGAGTCTTTCAAAGTTGAGTTACTGGGAATTCCTATAAATTATTTATATAATTTGAACAATTTCCTTAGCTTGCCGCCGGCCATTCCGTAATTATGTAGGGCTTGAGTAACCTTTCCTGTAAGCTGAGCTGAGGAATGTGTTTGTGATGAAATGTGAAATTACCTAAAAATCTTAAATGTTTTTAATAAAATTAAAATAATGATAATAATAAAATTAATAAACAAATTCGTTTCGAGGCTAGTCGTGGTAGAGGCACAAAGCGTGACTGTAAACGCGACTGGTTGTGGGTTCGATCGCCACTCGACGATATGAAACATTTACTCAAAAATTATATTTCCATTTCTTCGTTCTGGTTAGCCTCGACAGGCTAATCGCGGCTTTACTTTACACAATATACAATGCCTCCAAAATTTGGCAAAGGCGGAGAGAAACTAATGTAAAAACATATCGATTTCCACTTTCTGCTCTGACTGAAGACATTATCTGTTCAGTGGCGGAATTCAAAACTGCGTTTCAATATAGAAGCACTTATAATAATATTTACTACTGATATGTAAAGAACATTTTTTTTCGAGATTTTTCATCTTATATACATACTATTCGAAATCTGGAACCATTTTACGTATCCGCGAAGAAGCGCGTGCATCCATGTATGTAAATATTTTTTAAAACAGTTTTTTAATTTACCATATAAAATAAATATATGATTAGTTATATTATTAAATATAAGCAGAAATAAATTTATTCTTATTTATTAATTTATTCGTATGTGACTTCAACAGGTTCAGGTTAACTAGGTACCATATAGAAGCCGAGACCCTTATGGCGCATGGACAATATCTCACTGTAAATGCTATAATTGTTAACTTTTCTTTAGAACTATGTATAAATTGTTTTCATTTTTCCGCTCTGGTAGACGAGGTATGATATTCAATTCCACCGTCCAACACATAATGCCTCGATAATTGCTTAAAAAATTGGATACGGAGTGTCTTAACATTAGGTACCCCGCCTTACCATTTGAGAAAAAGGGATTTCAGCCTTTATACATGATTAATGCCATATCATAACATGAGAATTGGAAAATACATGTTTAATGAATTTTCCTATTACCAATAATATTTTTTTCTTTTTTAAGTAGAACAGGAAAACGGAAAAATTTGCAACAAAATGTTAGCTGAACATATTTTCAAGATATTAATTTAACGAAAGCTGCCTCACAGAGGTTACACTCTCGCTGAATAGCGAGTCTTTTGCTCCTTTATTTTATAATTTTTCATCCTCGCTCGCCATTAATTAACGACGTCTGTCTTCCTCTCATAAAAAGACGGGAAAATTTTTAGCTTATGAATAATCTTTTAAAATGCAAACCAATTTTCCTATATCAATGCGAGTAATGATTAAGTAAAATCTTTTGCGAGGTATATTATTATAACGTTTTGGTGTAGGTAGAATATATGAAATTAAAATGATATAAATAAATTTTAAAGTATAAACTACCAACTTTAAAGTATAAATGTGACAGGTTGTGGGTTCGATTCTCACTTGATTTCGCTCTGGTATTGAAGCGGAGATTGGTGAGCTGAATGTTGTGAGACTCTACAAGCGGGATACAGCGTGTTGTATAAAGTGTATATTGTGTACAAGTGACTGCAATCCTGTACAAAATCAACAACTGCATAATTATAATTTTAATAGCTGTTATTAATATTAAATTAACAATTATATTATTTATAACCATCGTTTGCTTTTAATAATAGACTTATTTTGTACATTATATACAACTATACTATTCTATTTTAAGATTACATTTGTAACGAAACGTACCCAACAAGTTGTATTATGATTTACCTGACCCTCTTCTTCAACCATATTATATGCAAATAACCAGAATAATTATGAAGAAGAAAGGAAAATTTTCAAAGTAGACATTCAGAATGACGTTAATAGTTGAACTAGGCAATTTTAAGACAGAATATTTTAAGCCAGAAAATAGTTTTAATATAGTTCGCCAGTATGAAGAGAGAGCGACAAATGCACTATAAAGTTGCATTTGAAGTATTACCCCACTAACTTACGCGGAAACTAAGAAACTGTGGAACAAGTACCTATCCATGCTGGAAATTTTCTCTTTACCCTGTGTCATTTAATTAAGCTGAATAAACGAGAACGGTGTATTGACGTCCGTCGAGTCTTACTTACTAATTAATATTGATTGCTGTCTGTGATGTTTTATGGGTGTAAAACTAATTTTGATTACTTTTCATGTAATTTATTTATTTATTTACAGCAGAGGGAACTTAGTGTTAATACACTCCGTTTTCCATTTTCTGCCGACGCAACACGCCTCCAGAAATGGGAACGAAAGTCTCTCAATGGGAACAGAGTGTCATAAAACTAAGTTTTCAAATTTTCTCTGCCTACTCTGATATGCAGGATACAGCATGAAGCTGAAAAAAGAGAAATAAAGGAATTTGAATGAACACTTTACGACTAATGGCCAACAAATTAGCGACTAAACCAAAGCGGAAATAGGGTATGTACTTGTTATACATCCAATTACGGACTGTCATAAGCGGACGGCAGTCTATTGAATCGATGGGATTTCCTGCTATGCCAAGACGCAGCTGTCACTTGTCAAAAAGGACGTGGGTTTGACATTGAAGATGTATCGCGAGAAGTCGACAGAATTCATAAGTGATATACATAGATACATGTACAGATAAAGGGAATTACATTACAGGTACGTATAATGTATACTTATACTTACCTATAACGTAACGTAGGGCTGTCGTGGCACATTGGCACGGAGTCTGACTATAAACGCGATAGTAGGGAATTCGATTCCCACTTGAGAGAATGGATTACTTAATATTCGCTCTGGTAACAAGACGAGGAGTGGAAATCCTCGGAAATTCGGCTTAAAGTGAGGTAGGTGTATATATATATATATATATAGTGCGGTCAGAGTTTCCTCGGGCACTCAAATTTCGCATGTTTTATGCAAAAACTCTTAGTTATTTCCATTTTATCACGGGGAGAAACTGCAAGTAAAAGTAAGTGCATATTTAAAGTCCCTTTTCTGAATGTGTAATAAAATTTGTCGTAAACATATCTATGATATATGTACATACATTTCAGAGTAGGATTTCAATGTTCTATCTTCTTTAGTGTCATAATATAAAAAGAAATATAAGAAAAAACTTTCATTTCCTGGTTTCGTAAAAATGTTCTACAATATTATAAAAGTATCAAAATTAATCTTTAGTGCAATTGGTTAGTGGTTATTTTTAATCAGGATTATGTTTGTTAGTTGGTTAGCTAACATTAATAATTCAGTTTAAGTAATAAATAAAAAGTATAATATATATGTATTTTTATGTAGACGTTGCTTAATCAATAAGAACATCGATTTAGGCAAAGGCTTTACATAAAAGTGACATGAATGTATCTCTTGTATCTCTAACCGTCGCTACTTTCCTCCAGTCAGGGCTGGCTATTCATCTGAGATCGTTCTCCTATTGATTCAGTGGTCTCTCACGTATATCTACTGCTATTTTTATATTATTTTGACACCACGTGTCCAAAAGTTAGACTCGTTTTGATCAAAATATATATAAAGTAAATTATTTAGCATTCAAAGTTTTAATTACAAGAGTTAAGTTAATAAAATTGATTACAAGAGTTAAGTCTATTTTGATTTAATAAACAATAGAAGTAGAAACTGTTGTAATTAATTTATCGAGGATTAACTAAATTAATAAAGAGAACATTGAATCTTTAACTGAAGACCATAATAGGCATCTTTTTATAACTTCACGCTGTATCCCGCTGTAGCAGGATAGGCAGAGGGTAACTAGTTATAACATCTTTGTTCTCTATTTTCCGTCGAATTCTGGAGGCATTGCGTGTTGTGTGGTGAAACCCAACGCTGTTGCCAGAGCCAAGAAGTATAAAAAATAGAGTGTGAATCGAACGCACAACCGACACGTTTATAGTTACACACATGAGCCACTGCACCACGACGGCCCCAATAATTTATTAAGAACATAGGAAATTAACAGATATAAAATTGGATTGCCGTATCATCTCTAATCGAAGGCCATAGTCGGCATCTGGTCGCTGTATATTTGTAATCGTCATAACGAAGTTATACGAGGGTCGATGTTTGTCGTAAAATTTAATAGAAGCAACCTCTCGAGAATTTATGCGGGTCCCTATTAAGACTATTTCAAATATTCGAAATAAAAATAAAAAGTTTTACATACATTTTTAAATATTCTCGAATGGTTGTTTCGTTTTTATCTGAATTACAAAAGTCATCTTTAAAAAAATAACTTTTGATTTATATATGTGACTTGTCTGTTTACAATGGTGGCGGATTCCAATTAATTAAACAAAAAGATTATATTTATTAAATGTTTTAAGTATTTTAGTAGAGGCCAGTCGTGGCGCAAGGGCACAAGAGTGTGACGTGTTTTTTTTTATGGAAAAAGACAAGGCAAACGAGCGCACCGGTCACCTGATGGTAAGTGATCACTGCCGCCCACAACCCCTTTGTAACACCAGAGAAGCTACAGGTCCGTTGTCGGCCTTTAAGGTGGAGATAGACTCGCTTTCAGAAGGTACCCAGTTTGTATCGACCTGGAAACATTGCTGCAGGTAGGACATTCCACAGTTGAGTGGCGCGTGAAAGGAATTTCCTGCAAAATCGCACAGTAGTGGATTGCCACGTATACAGGTGGTGATACTTGAGTTTCTGACGTACTTTACTGATAACACAGCAAAGGACGACGTTAAGTTCCGCCATTCAACACGCAATGCCTCCAAAATTCGGCAGAAAATGGAGATAGAGTGTCTTAAAACTAGGCTCTCTAAAATACAGTGTGAAGCTGAAAAAAAGCTAAAGCATCGAACGGTAGCGGAGTTGTTTTATTTGAAAAACACACCAAACACTAAAAAACACCAAAAACAAATATAAAATAAATAAACAAATTGCAAAAAACAAATCCAATCTTAAAAAATAATTAAATTGCTACTATAAAATTGAATTAAACTCCATAATATTTCAAATCACAATAGTTTGGAAAATCCGGAAAGCGCCTCTAGAAAAATGGTGCAATAAAATAAAATATTTCCTCAAGAAACTCGCCGTCCATTATCGTCAGTGATTCTGGCGCTCTTGAAAACAATTCGGAGAGTGACTATTCATCTCCACTAAAGCCTTCCCGACGCCCGCTGGATAAAGTATGCAACTATTTACTCATGTTTCGTTTCACTTTGACTTTTATTGCGACACATTGCTAATATTAAGAGATTAGTTTGTGTGATAATAAAAATAAAAGTTTCAGCTTCACGCTGTATCCCACATTTAGAATTGTAGGCAAAGAGAATCTATATAATAACGAGAGAGAGTTAATATAAATCTGTATAGCAATAAACGTACAATTTTTGGTAATTTTTTGCTTAAAAACAAAACAATATAAAACGAAGTCCGAATTAAAAAATAAATGAATCAGCTTCACGCTATATCTTGCACAAAGCAGGGTAGGCAGAGGGAATCTAGTGTTAAGACACTCCGTTCCCCACTTTCCGCCGAGTTCTGGAGGCATTCCGTGTTGAGTGGCGGAACTCGACGCCGCGCTTTTACCTTGACACCAGAGCGAAGAAATGAAAATGTAAATATAAATAGATATTTCATTTCCTCGAGTGGGGAACGAACCCACAACCAGTCGATTTTACAGTCACACCTTGTGTCCCTGCGCCACGACTGGCCTCTGAACGAACACTCCAAGATACTAAAAACATTTTCTTTTGATTCAGCTCCCATTTTATTTTCAATTCAAACAACAACTTCATAATTGAAATGCACAGCAGTTGGATCTTTCCAATTTGTGTCCAATAATAATAGGAAGAAATATTTCATCGTCCGCTTGATAAATCTAATTCAATTAGAGGCCTTTGGAGCTCGTTTGCATGACTTAGCATTTTTAAGAGGCAGGAGTTGGCGGGATTTTTGACAAGTCGGTACCCTGCCTCTGGCGTTTGCCGACTAATGAAGTCGGGAACTTTTGGGGAAAAAAGCGAACAGTCAGCGTTGCAGATTGTGATAAACGTAGATGTTTCGTTCGTTTTCACGCTATATTCCACGTGTGAAGACAAGCAAAGGGAACTTAGTATCAACACACTCCGTTCTTTATTTTTTTTCCAGATTTTCGAAACATTGCAGATTGAGTGTGGGAATCAACACCGCGCTTTGTCTTGTTGTCAGAGCAAGAAAATAATTAATTTATCTATGTAGTTTTTGTTCTCAAAGATATATTATATGTTCGTATCATGTTTCTTTTCCATTATTCTGCCGCAG
Source organism: Heliconius sara (assembly GCA_917862395.2). NCBI lineage: Eukaryota > Metazoa > Arthropoda > Insecta > Lepidoptera > Nymphalidae > Heliconius > Heliconius sara. The sequence continues at coordinate 8,023,455 of OU860787.2, read as the reverse complement.
AAATTAAGAAAAGAAAAAAGGAGAGTCTTAAAGAAAAAAAAACTTAAAGAATGTTAAATAATTGTTAATAATCATATCTCTTGAATAAATTATAAAAGTAGATGCGAATTCAATGCCGGCTACGGTCCAAATATTTACCATTTTCTTTGCCCTATATAATCAAATGGTTCTAGCATACCATTTCAATTAATCTCCTACTATTACCGTACATTCACTATAGTAATAGTCATTTATAATAATATATTTAGTAGGTTTAATATTTCATTAGATACTTAAGTTCTCAATTAACTACAGTTAATGCTACATTAATATTTGGCGGAGAAGGAAGTAGAAAGGGATTTCCATAATGTATGGGGATCTACTTTAACTGACGCTCGCACTATGGGAATAGAGTAACTGTTGAGGGAGTGTGAAGCTATTAACGATGAGAAAATGTTATATATGCGTTGTAACTTGTAATACTTGATTAGGAAATGATTTATATAAATCTTTAATTAAATCCAGAACATAGTCCTGGCGTAGGGGCACGAGTGCTTGAATGTAAACGAGAAAGGTTGTGGGTTCGATTTCCATTCGAGGAGATTTCGATTTCTTCGCTCTGGTGTCGAAGCAAAGCGTGGCGTTAATTTCCACCACTCAACACGTAAATTATGCCTTCATATTTTGGCGGAATATTAAGATCGGAGTGTCGTAACACTAAGTTCTCTCTATCCTGCTGTTCAGTTTCTTATTATATAGGTAAAAGAAAAACAGATAAATGAAATTTTATTTTTGTTGTCGTGACTAGATATAATTAAATTTATTGAACAAAATTATAATATAATATGATATTCCTCCGTTTATCAGTTTAATTTTGTTTTTCATTTCAGCATTGAATTTGTATATCCTGCTGCATTCATATATGCTATATAAAATGTTAAGCGTAATGTATAGCAAATATAGAGACAGCATAGTATTAAAAACCTCAGTTTTCCGCTTGCCATCCAAATTTGAAACACTGCTTGTTAAGTGGCGGTGCTCAACGCTGCGCTAACTTAGATATAAATTTTTCCTAAAGCAATTCTTTTAAAATACAAGCCGTATATTCAAATGGTACAACGGGGACATATTACAGTTTGAAATTCAAAAGTACCATACTGCGGCCACCGACTCGCTGTAACTAACTACACAAGTAAAAACCTAGTTAACAATAAAAATGATAGTACGTCCCAACGGCCATAGTAAATGGTAATGCCGTCCAAACGCGATGTTTGAATCCAGTTTCGAATGCAAAATTTCATATTTGAATTTCAAAACGACCGACATACCCTCGAGCAAGAATACTCCTCATTCTTGCGCCGTCAAATAAAACAAGTTAGCTTCGCCTCGACCGAATGCCAATTCTGTTGACAGCACTTTTCGCCTGAGGCGTGTATTATGTTGTATTATGCTAAATGGTACTCGGTTTTTGCTATCTATTTAGTGTATCATGCATATTTTAGTCTTGAGTTGCAATTTAATTGTTGAAATACCTTTGACAATTTTAACAAACAAAAATCCTATTTAGTTCTCATTCTATAATATGATATTAACGATGTTCTTCACTTCCATAACGGAGATTCGTTTCCGGGTTACGTTTCGTGAAATTTACGAAGCGAGTGCGAGTTGAAATGTTATTCTTTCCTAAATGTCAAATAATACCATTAAAAATGATAAAAATAACTATTAAAGGAGTACTAACCAATATCAGCAGCAGCGTGGAGCAGATCAGCCAGCAGTTCAGGCTCGTGGCAGGCTATGGCCAGCCTCTCGTCAATCTCTGCTGGAGTCGCCTCCCGCAACTGAAGCGCCACGCCCTCGCCGCCCACCGCCGCGCTGTACATCAGCACGGCGCGCGGCGAGAACGTCGGCAGCGGCAACCGCGTGGTTGCGACCTGTTCGTAGTATAAAATTAAATTTATTAGATTTTGTTTCAAATTTGATAAGTTAAGTAAAATCTAAACTGTCGTGGCGCAGTGGTACAGAATGTCATTGTAGACGCGGCTGTTGTGAGTTGATTCCCAATTATGGGAAGCTGATTTAATATTTTCATTTTCTCGCTCCACTTTTCATCACAAACCTCAATATCTCGTCAAAAAAATAGTATAGAAGCAATAAAATTTAATTAAATTTATTATACAGAGTAAAATCTATTAGTAAGAAATATTAAGCAAGAGACTCTATACGCATAACATAATATTTGTAATATGATTAAAAAAAAATAACATGATAAAATGTGTTGAAATATATCAACACATTTACCTTTCCTAGCAATAGATAAACCCGTAGCATTTCATAGAGAAATAATATCTTTTAAAATATTTAAATTGTGAATTTAATTTTTCTTTTTCAAAAACGTACAGAGATAGAAAAATACAAAATAAATAGTATATAATATCACGGACAGACCAAAGTAGGTTAGTACCTACTCGGACTTAGGTGTGGTATTAAATTAAAAGAAGAAGTTTCGGTTCCCCCACAATAGGAAGTTTGAAATTGCGAAGACTGTTTGGTGTTGAACGCCAAATTCACTAAGACATTGCGTTTAAAACGAATTTAGTTTTGCTTCAGTTCTTGTATATATATATACATATGGAAAAATATCGATTTTCCTATTTAACGTTCGTCTCGGTTAACGGTGAAAATGTTTTTTTTTTACATAAGTAGCTCTTTTTAAGGTTTTAAGTAGATTTTGTTCGTTATTCCTTTATTTTATTGAAACATATATAATTTCGCGACAGGGCTTCACCTCTCTGTAAATAATAATTCGTTACCCCGAACATGAATCGAGCTCACAACCATCGCGCTTATAGCCAGACGCGCCACACTGTGCCATTGAAGACAATGGCTTCAGCAAAAAGACAAAGGAATATAGTTACGTTTGGAGGCCAATCGTGGCGCATGGGCACAAGTTTGTAATTGTAAGCGCGACTGGTTTAGGTTCGATGCCTACTTTAGGAAAATAAATATAATTTTATATTTTCATTTCTTCGCTCTGGTGTCGAGGCCAATTGCGGCGTTCACCTTACTCAGCACACAGCACGGAGTGACTTAACACTATCTACCTACCGTGTGCGAGATACAGCGTGAAGTTAAAAAAAATCATCTCTTGAAAATCTACTACGAGCTTGATATATGATAATCCATTATGTGGAATATCAGTTAAATAATTTAATTATACATAAGACAAAGCACTGTAATGGGAGTCACGCCATTAGTGGGTAACGTTAATAACATTGTGATACGACACCGTTACTTGTATAACTGTTAATTGCACATACATATTGTGTATAATTGTATATATATATAGTAGTTGGAGGCCGGTCGTGGCGCAGTGGCACGAAGTGTGACTGTAAAACCGACTGGTCGTGGGTTCGATCCCCAGTCGAGGAGATGAAATATTTATTTAAATTTATATTTCCATTTCTGCGCTCTGGTGTCGAGGCAAAGCGCAGCGTTGAGTTTTGCCACTCAACACGTAATGCTTCCAGAATTCGGCAGAAAGTGGAGAACGGAGTGTCTTAACACTAGGTTCCCTCTGCCTACCCTGATGTGTTCGAGATACAGCGAAATTGATTTTTTTTTAGGTACATAGTATATTTGTAAGTTTGTTTATTTGTTTCAAAATGTACTAATTAAGCGGATATAATAATTAACTTTAATTAGATAGTTTTTAGTTCTTGAGGCCAGTCGTAGCGCTGCAGTCATTGCGTGTTAAGTGATAGAACTCAATGACGCCCTTTGCCTTGACACCAGAGCGAATAAATAAGTTTCTCGAGAGGAGATTGAACCTACAATCAATCGATTGGACAGTCACGCTTCATCCCCCTGTACCACGACTGACCTCCATAATTTAGTATTAGCTAGTTAATTTGTAAATATAATTCGATCTACATAATCAACAGAGACGTACCGCCCACTGCATATGAAACACCTTAACAAGTAAGACGGAGCCTTCAATACAATCAAAGTTCATTATTCAAAATGACGAGGGTTCGAATAAATTACATTTGCGAATAAACTAGAGCATAATGGTTCAGTAATTAACTATGCTATACACATGTCAATAATAGGGGATACGATCGAGTGAAAAACATTTCAAACAAAGCATTTCAATCTTTATTACAATGCAGTAAGGACGATAATTGTGTTCAGTATTTTTATACGAGAAACCTTTGAGCCTGTGTGTATCCCGGTACCTACAGCTACCGCGAATTCGGCCGGGACGGAACGAACAATGCCGCGGCTTAATCACGCACGCGAGGTTTTATATCACGTTTTCGCTTTGTATAGATATTGTGTAACGTGAAAATGCGTGTATCGTTCATTGATAATTTCTAATATATATTTATTTAATTTGATTCTGCTATGCTGGAGTTCATCAGTAAAATTATGTTAGACACTCCGTTCCCATTGAGACACTTTCGTTACCCACTTACAGCCAATGTCTTTAGGAAATGAGTTACTCAGATTAATGTATGTTTTTAATTTAATAACAACAATTGCATATTATAATATTTTTTATTTAATAATGCCTTAAGACGTCTTATTGTACATTATATCATGTCTACCATAGTACGTATTTATATTATTTAAAGAATATTAGTAGATTGAGGTCAATAGTAGTGCAGAGGTACAAAGTATGACTGTAAACGCGACTGGTTGTGTGTTCGATGCCTACTTGAGGAAATTAAATATTTATTTAAATTAATATTTTCATTTCTTCGCTCTAGTACTAAGGCAAACGATTTAATATGGAATACGGAATAGGCTTTAAATAAAAACAAAACCTGATCCAAGGATATTTTTATTTACATACATACTCGTATATAGGTATATGTTAAATAGCAGGACGTTGTAATAAAGGATTATGGTTAACGACATCATTACCGAAACGTCCAGTCCGTTTATCCGACACAACCGAATCACTGAGGCGGGCAAAATAAAATAAAAAGTCAAAATTCCAGTGCCGCTATAAAATATAGGCTGATATTTTTTATGGGCAGTAAAATGTGAATGCGAAATTGTTAGCATTATATTGTACGTCACAGAGATTCATCTCAATGGATGGACGTTGGATAGTGCAGTATTTTATATGGACGTGCTTATTTGATGTTGTAAATACATACGTATATACTTATTTTAATAATAATTATAAAAACTTAATAAAATTCATAATCAGTATATTTTTAATTCAAGAAAGAAATCGATCTCACCATCAATTAACAATTTTATTCAATTATTTATAATAATAAAGCTTCAGGTTTTCAGAAAGTTTCAGTTTCTTTTATAAAACATTCTGTATAATATTGTTGGCATATCAAACGTAGTTTGAATCCCGCATGAGACAGAATTACAATATGGCGGCCGTTAATAAACCTAGTAGACTAGGAGCTGGTGGACATCCCCATACACCCTCTTGGCGGTACACTACTGACTTTCACTGAGATAAGGAAAATTAAGGTCTTTCTTCTTAGTAAGATTGACGAAGATATCTTTATTTTTGATCTTTAAAGGATTGGAATTATAAAATTAAAAATTGTTTACGTATATATTATTATTAGAGTCCGTCCGTAGTTTTGAACAATGGGAATCGAACCCGCCATTATTTATTGTATATTATTATGTCTACATTCTTTATTATATACTTTTGTCGCGTATAAATTATAAAAAGAAAGGACGCCGTGGAAAATTATATTTTTATTTTCACCTCACCTACACACCGCTTGAGTGATATTTTTTAAAAACATAATAATCATAACATTTTAACCACGTTTAGCTTTAACCCTTAATTTGGCAAAATATAAAATGCTATAAAACCTGAATTTTGTCATCAGAGATGTTATTTATACACATAAAACGACTAAAGAAAAATTTGAAAAAAAATCTGAAAAGCGTAGTTTTCCTGAAAACTCATGTATGCCACAACATACACCGCAAACTACTCAAGAATACAAATCGTAAATGTGTTGTATGCAGGGGCATACATTGCCAATTACTGCAGGTACTGACTATGTATGTAAAAAAAACAACTATTATATTTATTATTTATTTTCATAAAAAAATACATAGAAATTACGTAGGCATATGGTAATCTAGTTGACAATTACGGGAATTTTTGCCAGTTACGAAACAAAGGCGGACTTGGCACTTCATACATTGTACGACTGTAAGTTTTGAACACAATCGGCATCTTCCTTGTGTGGTCATTGTCATAAAATGACCAACGTTGTCAAATCGTGACGTTTTAACTGGACTGGCTTGTGGTACTCTTTTTTTCGTGCCTTTGTTACTACCCTCAGAACGCTGGTATTTTTTTAGACCTTCGTATAATTCGAATCTAAAGTCCTTCAAAGCAATTGACTTTGTCTTGGAATCTCTTCTGTGAAGGAGCCACGCGTTATTGATGCAGATGTCAAGAAGTTGGGCAAATATGCCGATATACCATTTCCTTGTCTTGAACGGTGTTCTATATAAGGAGATAAGCATATCGGCCAAGTCAACCCCTCCCATATGCTTGTTGTATTCCTTTACAATTTGCGGACATTCAACGTCAACCTTCGTTTTGGAGTCCTTGCAGTATCTTTTTATTGTATGTAGTCTCCTTTCATTTTCTTGAGCTAAACAATTGTCTCTTATTTTTTGCACTAACGGCCTAACTTTATAGTATCTGTCAGAATCTTGTACGTTGTTGTCAACAAAATGTAAAAAACGACGTATTTGTTGATATCGTTTTAGTGGCATCAAATCAGCCACAGGTTTGTATCTATATCGCAAACTCCAATAATCAGTATAAGACGGCATGCTTACAACACCCATAATGATATGAATCGCTAAAAAATCCCGTAATTCGTTTTCAGTCAAACCCAGAGTACGTCCACTTTGAGATATTGCATACGTATTTGTTTGTTCGACAATATCTGTCAAAATGTCTGGGGAAAAAAACTTGTAAAAATACTCCAGGGGAGTCAGGACTGTGTCGCTCCCGACAGGTTCCGATTCCTCTTCTATAGAAGCCGCATGTCGAAACACAGCTTTTTTCCAATTATAACTAAGAGTAAACTTTTGTATACGTCTAGGTCGTTTAGCAACATGAACAGTGGGACGTTGTGATCTTGTTTTTCTGGAAATACGTAATGTGGAGGAGGCATTCGTCGACATGCTAGGTGTTACCAAACCAGGGGGTGCATTAGGTGCAATTAGTGTTGCAGTTGCAGGAGTAGCAGGGGTTACAGGCGTTGCGGGAAATGAGGGAATATCACTCAGTACTGGTACTTGACTACAATTCGGTTCTAGAGAAGGGCTTGAATAAACATTTTGGAAAATTGGTGTAAGGTGAACATTTTCGCTGGTGGGATCTTCATCGTCTAAAAGATTAAGTCTTTCTAAAGAGCTATCAATTGAGTTTGCAGAGGAGCAGGACATGAAAAGCGGTGTGTGCACACGTATTCCGTCTTCAATATCAGAGTGTTCACTATCATCAGAGGGTGCATTTAGAGCAGGGACAAGCGCTAAAATCCTACCACCACGAGTTTCAAGCTTTTGCTGCAGGCAAAGGAAAAACATGCTAATATACAAACTAAGCAAAGCAAAACCCTAAAATTGGCAATGTATGCCCTGACATACAAATTAAATAGGGGTATTTTTTTACAAACTTGGCAATGTATGTCACAGCATACATCATGTTAATATCCAAAATAACACCAATGTAAAAAGTTAAAACTGCAAACTTATTAGACAAATTATATAATCATGATATCAAGCATAGGATTCAGTCGTGAAATTTTTCCCAAACTGGGTAATAATCAATAAAATTATATAAATACCTTGGAGAGAACAGCTAACGGCCGCCGGTACGTCATTTTCGTCAACTAATGTCTAAACTAGTGACACCAGATGCCCGTTTTATATTTTCTACTAAAAGTTGTTTAAGTTGCAAGGTGATAAAAATATAATTTTACGTTATTTATGTATTTTCTAATATAAAATATTTTTTTAAAGTTGATGTATGTTGGCGCATACATTATCAAATTAAGGGTTAAAGGATCATTTTAGACTAAAGCAGTGACACTAAGGGTTGTAGTAGCCTCTCGACGCCCATTAACTTTTTTATTGAGTTAAAAAGTTTGCGCAATATCTGCAGTTTACATTAAAAATTAAAATTTATTCACACCAGGGTGACGCGAATGTCGTTTTTCCTTTAAAGAATGGTAGTCAAAATAATCACTAAACATAATTTCCAAACTTCGTGTAGTTTTAATACACAGTAAAAGATTTTTGTATTAAATCTATCATTAATATAGTATAAAAGAAGAGGTCGTGGCGTAGAGGCACAAGCGTGTGACTGTAAACGCGAAAGGCTGTGGGTTCGACTCCTTCTAGAGGAAATAATTTTTTTCATATTTTTATTTTATTGCTCTGGCTACTATGGCAAAGCGCGGCGTCCCGCCACTTAACACGACGCGCTTCCAGAATTTATTGAAAAGTGGGGAACGTAAGTATCATGAAAACGGAGTGTCCTAGTTTCTCTTATACTAGCTTCTCAGGTTCCCTTTGCCTGAATTTGCCATGTCCGTGAAGCTGAAAAGATTTTTTTTTAACTCAGATTCCAAATCAAAGCCTTTATATAAAACATGTAGCATAATTTATCCTAGTGAAACATGTTTCAGTATCATGTCACATTAAGTTAGATTTTATCAAATAATTATAAATACAAAACTGTTGCGGGAAAAAAAATAAAAAGAAAGAAGTGAGTTAATTCCAGAGTTCGAAGAAAATATATTTAAAATAGAAATATTTATAGCAGCGTTGTGTAACATTTGTGTGGGACATACAACAACAAAATATGATATATTTTGTATATAATATTTATTTAACGTACGTGGAATCCGGTCGTGGAGTGCGCGAAGTATTGGTTCCCCGCGAAAATTCGACAACAATTTGTTGCGGTTTTTGTGGAAAAATGTCCACCAATTAATGTGAAGTAAATTGTTGTTTATCTGTTCTGATAATAATCACTGTATATTATTACGGTATAATTGGAATTTACAATTAAAAACGGGCGGAGCGGTTGCAATTTATAAATGGCGAACGAAAATAAATAGCATTTCACATTCCCCGTAATTGTTACTCAACACTGATAAGAATTTTGTGTAGTCTATTTTGCCAATATATTACATACATACTTGCTGGACAAAATCAAATAATACATCACATTCGTGGCCCTATTTATACATATTTTGTTCGTAGACAAATAAAAACGTTCATCTTTTTAGTATAAACATCTTATTCGGATCTTAAATTTACAATTTTGCACGAATACTTCACAATCGCTATTAAATAAAAAATATTTTTCAAGAAGTTCAGCTTGGTATAGCAACGGGAAGTATAACTTATAAAAAACGGACTAACTTAAGTTTCCGTGTGTATGTATGTATACATCGGATTTTTGTATTAAATCTATCATTAATATAGTATAAAAGAAGAGGTCGTGGCGTAGAGGCACAAGCGTGTGACTGTAAACGCGAAAGGCTGTGGGTTCGACTCCTTCTAGAGGAAATAATTTTTTTCATATTTTTATTTTATTGCTCTGGCTACTATGGCAAAGCGCGGCGTCCCGCCACTTAACACGACGCGCTTCCAGAATTTATTGAAAAGTGGGGAACGTAAGTATCATGAAAACGGAGTGTCCTAGTTTCTCTTATACTAGCTTCTCAGGTTCCCTTTGCCTGAATTTGCCATGTCCGTGAAGCTGAAAAGATTTTTTTTAACTCAGATTCCAAATCAAAGCCTTTATATAAAACATGTAGCATAATTTATCCTAGTGAAACATGTTTCAGTATCATGTCACATTAAGTTAGATTTTATCAAATAATTATAAATACAAAACTGTTGCGGGAAAAAAAATAAAAAGAAAGAAGTGAGTTAATTCCAGAGTTCGAAGAAAATATATTTAAAATAGAAATATTTATAGCAGCGTTGTGTAACATTTGTGTGGGACATACAACAACAAAATATGATATATTTTGTATATAATATTTATTTAACGTACGTGGAATCCGGTCGTGGAGTGCGCGAAGTATTGGTTCCCCGCGAAAATTCGACAACAATTTGTTGCGGTTTTTGTGGAAAAATGTCCACCAATTAATGTGAAGTAAATTGTTGTTTATCTGTTCTGATAATAATCACTGTATATTATTACGGTATAATTGGAATTTACAATTAAAAACGGGCGGAGCGGTTGCAATTTATAAATGGCGAACGAAAATAAATAGCATTTCACATTCCCCGTAATTGTTACTCAACACTGATAAGAATTTTGTGTAGTCTATTTTGCCAATATATTACATACATACTTGCTGGACAAAATCAAATAATACATCACATTCGTGGCCCTATTTATACATATTTTGTTCGTAGACAAATAAAAACGTTCATCTTTTTAGTATAAACATCTTATTCGGATCTTAAATTTACAATTTTGCACGAATACTTCACAATCGCTATTAAATAAAAAATATTTTTCAAGAAGTTCAGCTTGGTATAGCAACGGGAAGTATAACTTATAAAAAACGGACTAACTTAAGTTTCCGTGTGTATGTATGTATACATTTATTTTGTATGAACTTAGCTACAAATATAAGTATTCATGTTTTTTTTTCATTCAATTGTGTTGTGTTAATTTCGTGTCATATTTCATAACTGTACGGTCCACGGAAAGTACAAAGTAACTACGTGGCTACGTGATTCTGTATGTGATTTTATATTTCTTATAAAATACGGAATTGGAAATAAAGAAAACATTTACATTTTTAAGTATCACAGTAAGAAATGCATCGTAATTTTCAACATTAGGATAAATTTAGTTAGGATCATTAAGGTTCAGCCGTCTCATTTCTGACGCAAAATAAAAGTTGCAAGACGAATTGCAAAATACGAATTGGAGTTCTACATTAGCGATGCCGTTATTTCAAAGATAAATCTTCAGTTCGAATGAGACGGCGAAACTTTGTAGGAGTCTTTAAAACATTTCCTCGGCAATTTTGTAATTCTTCACTTAATAAAAGTAGAGTTTATCGGACACTCTCATTTCTTTTTTAAATCAACCAAGATCTTAATTATCGTTATTTTATTTTATTTTTCCATCGTGGCGCATTGGCACAATGGTGTAACTGCAACGTGGCGGTTGTGGATTCGATACCCATTCCGGGGAAATGAATTGTTATTTAAAAATATTTTCATTTCCTCCATTTGGCGCTAAGGCCCTACGATGAGTTTCGATACTCAGCACGCTCGAAAAAAATGGCGGAGAGTGGGGAATGGAGTCTTAACTCTAGGTTCCTTTTGCCTATCCGGCTCTGTATGCAAAGGGGCACGGCGTGAACTTGACTTTATAATTTTTTCCATTCTTTAGAACCAAGCCGATAAGAATGTAGCCGATAACCAAATTTTTTATCAATAATAAACGTGATATATTCACGAATCCTCCAATTTCATACACGATTACATATGATTTTCGAAATGAACAAAATAAAAAAAAATCAAAAAATCTTTCTGTTTTAAAGGTACAAAAAACACAGCCTCCCCAATCCACAATACAAAGAATTACGTTCCCACTAAAAAGCTTGCATCGGAAAAACTCCCATCTATGATTAATTGGGGCTTACCGTATCGATTTTGTATTATCTACGAGTACAGGCGAACTCGCGTTTTATTTTGTGTGCTTCATTTGCTTCCTGCCAGTTCACTTTGGTTATGTTTTCTGGTTCGATTTTCTATTATTAAATTACTGTCTGGCACAGACTGCTTGTTATTGCGAATTTTGTGTTTAATATTTTCTATGTTTTACTTTGAGACTCAATACTGTTGGATGAACTAACTGTTATACTCTTTTTCACGTTTTATTTTTTTTTCAGCTTCGTACAGTAGTGAACGGAGTTTCAGTCTTCCCTTCAATATGAGGGAACCCCCCACCTTCCGCCGAATCCTGGAGGCGTTGCGTTTTAATCTTTGAACCAGAGCGAAGAAATTATAATATTAAATATTTCATTACCTGGAGTGGGAATTGAACTACACAATCTATCGCACGGTACAGTTTTATACGTATGTATACGGTTTAATGTGTCTAATTTATTTTGAAAACATCAAATATCAATATCACATACATATATTCTATTTATTGTACTAGCTAAAAATTGCCACGGTACATTTAGTGCTATATTTAACTACATACAAGTATAGACACTGTAATTGTGGGTCGAAATGCCATTTGAATAAATGTAGAGGTGTGACTCTGACTATTAAGATAAAGTGTGACATTAAATTTCGTCAAAATAGGTCAGTCCTGACGCAGTGGCACAAGAGCGTGGCTGTAAAAAAATAAACGCGACAGGTTTTGGGTTCGATTTCTATTTGAAGATTTTTATTTAATATTTTCATTCCTTCGCTCTGGTGACGAGGCAAAGAATATCGTTGAGTTATGCCACTCGACACGCAATACAATGCATGGCCTGCAAATAGAGAGAGGAGTGTCTTGACACTACCTCCTCTGCCTACCTTTCGGTGTATGAGATATCAAATATAAATATAAAAAATGAAAAAAATCTCTAGGTGGTTTGCAATTCGGCAAAACATGTATCCTAGACTCGACCTCTCTACTGAGTTGGTTTACGTATATTTTTATCAACTTTATGAATTCTATAAAGAGCAATTAACGTAAACGTATCACTCCGCCTGTTCTATATAACTACCGTAGAACAGTATTTAGAAACAAACTAAATACACTTATTTAGAAAACGTATAAAAATGTTGAATGTTTTCTAAATAAGCATTTTTCTTTCCTAAACGTGGATATAACACAATACACAATACCACTTTTAAAATGTGAAAGTAAATATTATTTACAATTTTAAACTGTTTTAGTTTATTCCACACTTAGAAAAAAAATACTCTTAAGAAAACATATAAAAAATCCACTACAACAAAGTAACTATCGTATTACGTTGTATAGGTAATATTTAAAATCGATTCGCATATGTTTTCCATTTAAAAGTAATCGATAGGTTGTCGAGAGATTAATTCGCAAACATATTTTCCACTAATTATTGTTCGTTCACTTCCAGCTGAACGGATAAATTTGAATAACAGTTTTTAATTTCACGATTTCGTGTATTTGCACGTGTTCACTTGTTCAGATTCCCTTTGATCAGAATTAAATATAAAAAAAATAATCAGCTTCATTCTGTATTCCGCACTCTGTTCCTCACTTTTCGCGGAATATTTGGAGGCATTGCGTGTTGTGTGGCGGATCTCAACGCTGCGCTTTGCCTGGACACCAGAGCGAAGCTACGTAAATTATAAATTTAAATCAAAAATAAATAGAATTACATAATTGAAAATAAATATAAAATAGGCTTTATTGAGATACTACTTTATATTGCTTTGTTACAATTGGATCGCGGATCACTGTCGGTGTTATTATTGGTTCAAATTAAGAATATTCGTAGTTTTGTTTGTGTTTCTAATACAATACAATTTATACATACATTCCAAAAAGGCACTATAATATAAGAGATGGAAAGAGTAAGTTGTGTCAGTCTTACTAATATGAATGTCATAATTAAAAAAAACTATTCAAGTTTTTTGGGTACAAAGTGATTTCTTGGAAACATCTATTTACTTCGAAGCAAGTGAAAAAAAACACGCTACGAAATTTTGGTAGATTTTCGTAAACAAAGTATAAATTATTGAAAGAAAGTCATGTATTAAGTCTTCAGATGGATTTATATAAGTTGATGAGATCAGGGAAAAATAAATAACGCAAGTGTTCCGTAAGCGTATAACAAGTTATCTTAATTTCATAGAAAAAGACGAAAAATATATATACATAAATCTAACTGAGGCCAGTCGTGGCGCAGTGGCACAAAGTGTGACTGTAAGGCCGATTGGTTGTGGCTTCGATCCCCACCCGAGGAGCTGAAATATTTGTTTAAATTTATATTTCCATTTCTGCGCTCTGGTGTCGAGGCAAAGTGCAGCGTTGAGCTAGGCCACTCTACATGCCTCAAGAATTCAGCAGAAAATGAAGAACGGAGTATATTAACACTAGATTCCCTCTGCCTACTCTGCCGTGTGCGTGATACACCGTGAAGCTGATTTTTTTTGTACTTACATAAATGGCTCAGACCATTGCCTAATGGATCAGAAACAACGGTCGATAGTTCTAATCCTACCCATGTAGAATAAACGCAACATTTCTGTATGGGTAACATTTGAAGTGTGCAAGGTACACTACCCCGAAAACGTTGCCATAGCCGTCCCCATTAATTGGAGCTCACGGTATTGATTTTGTATTATCGTAAGCCGAGAACTTACCAATATTAGACACTCGTAGTCGTAGATGCTATTTATTTATTCAAATTACCTTGTACACACAACGGCTTACCATCTATCTATGCATAGTTGATGCGCTTCGATCAACTATAATCCATTTTTCCATTATGTATACAGGCTTTTTGCTGCCAAAATATTATTTAGAATCGAGTTTATATTATTATTTACTATTCAATATTTACCGTACGTTCACATAGATGATACGGGAGCCGAAATGTAAATAATAACCCAGTTACGGGTAAGTCAAAAGAGTAGATTTGTTTGCTGTGTTCGGTTGAAGCGTGAGGTTTGTACGATTTTAAAAAATATTTTTACTGCTTTGACTTTGAAACGCGGTGAGTTTGTACTGTATCAATATGGGATTTGTTTTTGATTTTTTTTTAATTTTAAATGGTATTCCAATATGGCGTTACAGTTAAAGGAAAGCGTAGTGTTATTTTATATAATTATATTTTACACCTTTCTTTGTTATTTGTTATTTAAACAAATCATATAATTCTATATTAATAATATCTATATATTTAAAAAAGTATTGAATTCATAAATAATCAAAAATTTCTTTCAATCTGCTTAAAAAAGTATTAAATATGTTTATTGAAATAATAAAAAAATATATTCCGCCATAGATAGCATCAATCAGTCTCTTTGTATTAAATAAATGTGAAGCTACAAAAAAAACACCTAACCAAATGAATACATTTGGTATATTTGGTTTATTGCCGTCGGCATGGACGTACGATATTTGCCAATCGCTTTTACTTTCACATCAATTTTTTTTATTTCAAATACAGTTCCCATTAAATAATATTAATATTTTCCATCTGTGTGTACTGTGCACTGTTACAAGCATATTCAGCTGTGGAAAAATTAAATAATACACACAAAAAGAAACTATTATGTTTGAAGTAGGTATATGAAAGTGTATATGTACGTGAAAAAATACTTTTCATGATTAAAAATATACGTACAGTTTGTTATGTTTGTTTAAAAATAGAAAATTCAAAGCATTTTGGTGAATTGGTGGTTTTCAAGTCATGATCCATATATTCTCCGTTTTTTATTTTAAGATAAAAACAATTGTACACATTTTCTTGTTTTGATATTTTTTACCTTTTTTAGATTGTAGAGGCGAGGAAAAATAATTTATTTAGTGTAAAACATACCCGAAACCGCCACGTTCGCAGTCGGACTCTGTATTGACGACAAGATGGTTTGAAAACACATAATATTACTATTGGGCGCGCGCGGCTTCGCCCGCTTATTTGCACCCTTGGGGGTGAATTCTAAAAAAACCTCGAAACAGGTGTTCAATAAAATATTTTTAATAGTCTGAATTTAATTTTTTATAAAAATCAATGGCGATTTAAAGATTTTTCCATATAAACTTTCAACCCCTTATTTGAAACCTTAGGGGGTGAATTCTAAGAAACCATGAAACACGTGTTCAATGAAATATTTTAAAGAGTTTGAATTTCGAATTTTGTAAAAATCGGTGGTGTTTTAAAAAAAATCCATACAAACTTTCAACCCTTATTTCATCCCTTTAGGCTTAAAATTTTTCAAAATCTCTTCTTAGTGAATGTCCAGATTATAAAAATAAACAACTGTCCAAATTTCACGTTTCTACGCACAGCGGTTACGGCTGTGCGTGCGTCTTACCTCAGTCAGTCAGGTACAAGTCCTTTTATATATATATAGATAGATAGATTGTGATTTAATCTACACGAGTCTGTAATTTTTTCTATAGAATACACCGCTGTAATTCCGTTAATGTCCCGTTACGCGGGACCATAGCGACGCCCAACCGTTCTGTAATGTCCCAATTATACAAAATTAATTTCATTGCTGTCTTCACCAAAAAAGTGTAACGAGATTTCAAAGCGACACGCTCGTTCTAAAACGCTTTATGGCGGATGGCGGCCACGCTTGGACACGGGTAATGGTTAAATTTATTGGGTTAAATGGTTCGTGCGAACGGAATTCCACGTGAATTTTTCATGTTTCTAAATTTGGAATTTTAACCCTTTTTTTTAATTATCTTAGATTTTCTTTGGATCTGTAAATTATTTATGTAATTCCGCTTAAACCAACCGGGGATAACAATTAAATCCACCAAAACTAATAACCAAAACTAACGTGTATTTACGGTACTTATCTACGCTGTATTAATCACTTTAAGATACTACAAAAATTCAGTTTTACGGTGGGTCCTGCAACAGCAGGGTAGGCTAAAGGACCTAGTAAAAATTCCGTTCGCCATTTTTCGAGGCGTTTTGAGTGGCCGAACGCAACACCGGGCTTTTCCCTTGGTCGGAGAGCGAAGAAATGAAAATATTCACAAATAAAAATTCTCTTCTTCGTGAAGGAATTGAACCCACAAACCGTCGCGTTACAGTCACACCCTTATGCCGCTGTGCCACGACTGTCTACAAGATTGTATATGGTTTCAAATCTCATATGTCTAGTAAATTAACAATTAAATATGAATATTGATATAGAACATAGTTTTACAAATTGATCCCGAGATACGAGAGAGTGCCTGCAGCAAAACTTGCAATACACAAATATTAAGAGGGAAACTAGCATTCTCTTTGAAATTCTCTTTGAGGTGTAAAATATTTTGAGTTTGTTATTGAGTTAGCTTTATCACCGTTCACGTCGTTGTGATGTATTGGGTACTGTACGGCCGGGGTCGTTTAGACTTTATAACAGCGTCAAGCCTTCTAGCGGCAATTCTTAATAGAACTGCTCTCCGGTCTGGTGATTGGTTCCCGTGAGAGTCGAAATTTGAGTGAAACATGGGTTTTTAGGGTTTAAAATCAAGTACACAACATTTTTGGTTGTTTTATATTTAATTCATGTTTTAAAATGGTCAAAAGTGACACTATGGTATTAAATATAAACATTTCAATTTTTATTAGCTTTAACGGCCTACCCACAACCATAATTGGAGAAATCGAGGAAGAAGATAAGTATACCATAAGCACAGCATTCAAATATACGTTAGTAATAGTAAATTTAAACATAGCAGGACCTAAATGTGGAACAACACTTTAAAAATGTTAAAAATAGTCTGTTTTGTTCTTTACATAATGGATTTTAGGCGTGTCAGAGTATAAGCTCACTAGAAATAGATTATACAGGGGGTATATGTTAATATCCACAACTCACCACGTAGCTAAAGTAAAAAAAAATAAATATTAGTTATTATTCACAAACACCACACATACAATAATTTTATAACGAGTGATATTTGTAAATTTACAGCAAAGTTTCAAATATATGTAATATTCGTTTAATTTGAAATATTTTAAAATACAATTTATTTCATAACTTAACAGTGCAATGCGGATCAGAATTCAGATCCGGAGTAGTTTACACTAATTAAATAACATTTACAATTCCGTTTGGTTGTTTCTGTTGAATTGTGAAAGTTTTGCTATATTTTGTAGTTTTGCTGTTTTGTGAAATATTTTGAAATATGAAAAGTTTTTATCTAATTATAACGGAAAAAATAACTAACGTAAACGTTAGTTATTTTTGAGCAGCTTTACGCTGTATTCCATTTTGCATGATTAAGTGGCAGAGCTGAACGCCGCGTTTTACCTCGACATCTCAGCGAAGAAAATAATAAAAAAAAAATCAGCTTTCACGCTGTATCCCGCACACAGCAGGGTAGGCAGAAGGAACCTAGTGTTAAGACACTCCGTTCCCCACTTTCTGCCGAATTCTGGAGGTATTGCGTGTTGAGTGGCAGAACTCAACGCCGCGCTGAGCCTCGACACCAGAGCGAAGAAATGGAAATATAAATTTAAATAAATATTTCATCTCATCGCGTGGGGATCGAACCAACACTCAGTAGGATTTTCAGTCGTACTTCGTGCCGCTGCGCCACGACTGGCCTCAATATAAATATATTTATTATTTTGATTACAGTCACACGCTTGTGGCCCTGCGCCACAACCGGCATCAAACAAGAATAGAATTAATAGAATATAATTTTAATTAAGTAAAACAATTTACTTTGTCTTTAAAGACTTAAAGACGATAATAAAATATAAGTACTTTTATTATTTGAAAAAGAATACATTTGTATCCACATTTCCTACCCACCCAATTCCAAGATTTTGTTAATTGACTTTGTCTTTTCAGAAGAGAAAAACAGTAGTTACTACCCTTAAATAATAATCGAACCCACGATCAATAAATCAACATCAGTCACTGTCCCACAGCACCAACATACCCTCAAATATGTATTTTAAATGTAATAATACACAATTTTATATAAAAATATAACAAATCTTTATCCTATGTGTCTTCAGAATTCTTCTTTATCAAAATACACGCACCTGACGTGGGTGGGAATCGCGCGAGCAATGTCAGTGACAGTTATAGCGACAATATTCCGCGTTATTATGCTCAAGATAGATTTTCTGATGTTAACTTATATATACATATATTCTTAGAAGAAATGTTACAGATGAGACGTAAATTAAGTTTATGGATCCATTTTTATATCCAGTTACGAAGGGGCTTGTTGAATATGATAACAATAAGTTCCAATTCATAAGAAACAAGGAATGAAGAAATAGATTAATAGAAAAATATCATGTATTTTATAAATTAAATGCCACTTAATACGCAGTGCCTCCAGAATTCGGTGGAAAATGGGTAACCGAGTGTCTTAACCCTAGGTTCCCTCTGCCTACCCTGCTGTGTGTGGGGTACAGCGTGAAACTGCAAAAAAAGGTATATAATAAATAAATAAAAATTATTAATAATTAAGTAAAAATTAATTATTATTAATAATAACAATATATATATATTATTATTATTAATATATATATTATATATATATTAATAATAATAATATATATATATATATATATTATTATTATTTATTATTATATATATTATTTTTATTAATTATTATTAATTATTATTAATTCTTACATCGATAAACCATTTTCTCGGTAACATTAAGTGGAGATAAGAAAGGAGATATATTTACGTAACAGCTCATTGCACGTGCTCCGTTTGTTTTGCCGTAGATTCTGATGTTAATAGACTGTTTTTGTTCAGAGAACGACAATAGCTTGGAAGCGGCCCAAATCGCCGAAGTGTCGTTACAAACAAAATATTTTATATCTTAGCTTTTAGGTAAGTGAATGGCGGTTTTCGTAAAATTATGATCTGTAAACATATAGATATAATATCATTTTACGAAAACCATAGTAAAATGTATGAGTAGGTATGTATGTAATAGACCAGGCGTGGCGTAGAGGCACAAGTGTATGACTGTAACCCGACGGTTTTGGGTTCGATTTTTACCCGAGGAAATTAAATATTTAATACTTATACTAGGTCAAACACAGCATTTAGTTATGACTCTCAACACACAGCGTCTCCGGCGGAAAGTGAGTAACGAAGTGTTTTAAAACTGACTACCCAGGTACCCTCTGCCTATCCCGCTATGTGCGTGTTACAGTGTGAAGCTAAAACAAATTATCGTTTTGTTAAAATAATTTTTAATTTCAAAGGTTACAAAGTGGAACAGAATTGTGATGAATTTATTTTCTTATATTCTATAGCTCCAAATTTTTACTCATTATATTGTTATGACAAATCGAACAAGAACAATTGAGTTTCAAGAAGTTTCTATGTTTCTGTGAAATTGGACAAAATTTTATAATTTAACCCAATTTCCAATCTTTCTATAATATGACTAAAACTACATATCCAGAAATAAACCGCCCCATTGCTTCCAAGAGGCCCCTTACTGCCGCAGTAAACGCACGCTCTAAATTTTCTTCGTAAGCCCCATTTTTACAGGGAAGGTGAAATGAACGGAGTTAAGGAAAAATTCCTAAGCACTTCGCCTTACTTCGCTGTAAATCTAATACAACAATTGAATCAAATGGCTCTCGTGACAGGTGCCGTGATAATAGGGAAATTTATGGGATACAAACACATTCTCTATAGCGTTGCCGAAGCTTTTGCCAGTTGTATCTTGCTAATCGCTTAATACTATTTTTTTTTTATAATAGTAGCGGGTTTTTTCAGCTTCACGCTGTATCCCGCATTTATCAGGGTATGCAGAACTTAGTGCTTAGATATTCTGATCCCCTCTTTCCGCCATATTCTAGAAGCATTACATGTTGAGTCGCGAATATAAATAGTTCTATGATAAATAGGATTTTTTATGTTCAACCAAATCACTCCCTTGTGTTATTAAAACTATATTTTGAAAAATAAAACATTTTGTTTTATTTTCCATAATTAACGTTATTAAATAACATCTAATTAAATTATATTTTAGCAGAAAAAAAGAATAATATTTTTTAATAACTTATGATACTTTATAGGCACTATTAAAGAACAGTACCTGCAAAGAAAAACAATTCCATACGATATAAAGCCATCTTGAAACATAAAACTATATATCAAAAGTTAACCTTATCTTGTTAAATCAGAACATATTCGTATAACACTAGAAACTTTTCAAACTTATAACAGGTGTATAAGTGGGATTTAAAATGGTGCATTAACCATCGGAGTGAATTTAAAGCATTTTATTCGAGGTTTTTCATGCAGCCTCATCCGACTCCCGCCCAGATGTAAGTAAATCCGATTACGGTCGTTTATATGGTTTTGTTACTACTTGGTACATTTCGTACTTGGTGCTCTTCGGTTTTCAGAACTAACACGGTTTTTTATTATGGCTATAAAATGTAAGTATTCCATTTTTTTTATTTCAATTTCCCTTGCGATTAGTCATGCGGTAGACACCACTTTTTGTGGTAAAATCGACTGGTTTGTGATTTTTGTCAGCTTTTCTTTATTAAGGGTCAAGAGAATAGTGACTTCACTCTCTGCCCAAATAGAAGTGTGAGGAATCGGTCGTTGCGTTTGCACGGGGCTAGTTGTAGATTCAATCCCCACTCGAGGAAATTAAATATTTAACATTTTGATGTTGAAGCAAAATGCGACGGTGAGTTGCGCCACGTAACCAGCATTTCCTCCAGAATTCTGTAGAAAGTGGGGAACAGAGTGTCTTAGCACTCGCTTCTCTCTGCCTATCCTGCTAAATGCGGGATACAGCTTAAAGCTGATGTCAGACTGTTCTTCACTCTATGTCCGAACTCCAATACATTGCGTTGTGGAAATTAACACCGTGCTGGGTTTCACTATGACATTAATATGAAAAAAAATCATCCGCTACAGTAGTTAAAAAATAATGCATAATATATTTAATTTAGAAGTATAACTTTCATTTACCGGTTATTTTATTCTCAATTGTCTAATTTCATTACAAATAAGGAAAAAAAAAATGTTGTGTTTTGAAAATAAAAATAAAATATATAGCAAACATAAATAAAAGTATCAAAATATATTGAAAAGAGTTTCACGTTCATCTCGATACATTCATTGTATGGCGGTGGCTATATAGAAATTCCACATCTGTGAATGTCGCACGTCCCTGAAAACCTAATACGAGGCACACGAGAGGAATACTTGTTCATAATTAACGAAAGAGAAAAACTTTCTAATTCTTTTGCGCTGATAAACTTTCCTGGCACGTTGTATGTACGGTTTTGTTAGTGATTTTATGATGTAATTTATTTTTGTTCAATAAATTGTATTTATTTTTAAAACTAACCCTTGGATGGTTAATTTATTTTTAATTTTATAAATATTCAATAGATTTTTGTACTATAAATATTGTTTTATGATATAAGTACATAACACAATATTTAAGAAATACTTTAGAATTATTTAAATATTATTATAGCAAATGTTTCTATCCTTTCCACGAAAGTCTCGCGGTAAGATGAATATGAAATTTTGCACACTTATAGTTTATATAGAGAAGGAATACAGAGATTATTTTTTTTAAATAATATTATCTGTACACTTTAGTACAAAATGACATAAACATTGTTGAGGTAACGCGTTTCATACGCCTCAATTCGTTAAATAAATGTGAATAATTTGAACCTAGGCACATTTATAATCTGTGTTTATTTAAAGATAAAAAATATATTACACAAATTTTGAAATTCTTTAAAATTTTAAAATTTTATACGTTAAGAATTTTATGTATATAATATTAAAACAAGTTATACGTAAACGTTGTTTTCTCTTTACGATAATAAAAAACTCGAGTGCCTCATTACGAATTTCAGCATATCTACTTATTTAGTACCATGAAGGACATTATTAATTTACTTTTACATAGTAACAATTTTCCTCACAGCATCAGGGAAAGTCAAGGCGTTGCGTTAATGAAGGACGTTTAATATATTTCGGGGTCTTTCAAACGGCCTCCATCTTAATTAGACCCCTGCACTAGGCTTGTCGAAAAAATATCGATATCTCGATATGTTTTAATTAATTTGTTGACAAAAAAAAATATACAATATCGATAGATTGCCAACGAAGACGGAAATTAGATAAATATTTTATTTGATTGAATCATATATGAGTCAAATTCAATATTATTAAAATCAGAATATTCGTATCTTCAATATCATTGATGTCCAATTGATTTAAGTGTAATTAAAGGATTATTAAGTTCATCTAAAAGATATTATAACCTGATATACTGTTTTAACCCTCACTAAAAAAATGAAGGCCAACCTAAAAACGAAAGCATAGCCGAAATGTCGATTCATCGATATTTTTACTACGACATAATAACATAGATGTTGCTATTTCAAAACATTGATACATCGATACATCGATATTTCTTCTCACTTCTGACTTCCCTACCAAGTACCCGTAAATAAAAATGTCACGGTTTATTTATGAACAACTCGACAAATATATTTTGTCTACTAATTAGCGTAAAATAACTTGTTCTTCAGTTGTTTCTGCTAGCAACGGGATTTTTTAGTTTTTTTTTAAAAGTAGTATTGGGTTATTGTTTACTTAAAATGTTCTTTGCGTTACCAGCTCGTCTCGGGTTCGTGTAGCGGCTTTAGTTTTTTACAGCATATAAAATAATATGTTTGATTTTTTACATTTTACAAAGTAACGATAAGATAAAAAAATCAGCTTCACGCTGTATCCCGCACATAGCAGGGTAGGCAGAGGAAACCTAGTGTTAAGACACTCCGAGCGGAAAAATGAAAATATAAATTTAAGTAAATATTTCATCTCCTCGAGTGGGGATCGAACCCACAACCAGTCGCTTTTACTGTCACACTTCGTGCCATTGAGCCACGATTGGCCTCAATAAGATAGATAGATAGATAAAATAAATTCTTTATTGCAATTCACAAAATAAAAATTAAAGTAAAATAAAAAAGAATCAATAATACATTTGAAAGAATATATGCAACTGTAGCATTTAAGCCGATCTTAAAATATTAATAATTTTATGCCATGTCAAAACAAATTAAAACTGTATTTTCTTTTCCTTCATTATAATAAACCGTCCATACAAAAAAAATAAATATCATAATTTTTAGAAAGTAAAATTTTACCGTAAAAATTCATCAAAAATATCCATATGCTCATCCAATCTAGAAAGAATATGCGGATCGCACCAGAATAGCTGGTTTAGCGAGCGTGTAAACGTACTTCAGCTAGAGTACGTATAAAATATAAAATTTTGCAGCGAAAGAGTATTTAATGTATGCATGAAGACTTTTTTTTTCTACTGAAAATTGCACTGTAATTTTCCTTCACGTTCGACGCGTGTTTTTTTATCTCTCATTAGAATGCATGAACTTGATTGATTTAGGTGGCGGTAGCTAATATTACTTTATAGAGGTATCTTTCGTATCAGTTTTTTTTAAAATTGCTGTAAAATATTACTATTTTCAACTATTTGCTTATGATATTAAACGCTATATGAAAACGAGATAAAATGTATGTAAATATGTGGTGGGAGCGCTAAGACAGTTTCCAAGAGGCGCGGGTTTAAATCCAGCTACGGTAAAATTATTATACGTTTCTTAATAACACTAAGTAAATGTTAAAAATACCCTCTTATTATTTATTCATTTATCCCATTATTTTGTCTTTATTTCCTACATATATTAAATACAATTTATACCGAAAAATCGAGACTAACCACAAAAACATTAGTATAAATCAAAATATATCAACAATATCACTAAATTTAAGTCACAAGTGAAACA
Source organism: Heliconius sara (assembly GCA_917862395.2). Classification (NCBI taxonomy): domain Eukaryota; kingdom Metazoa; phylum Arthropoda; class Insecta; order Lepidoptera; family Nymphalidae; genus Heliconius; species Heliconius sara. The sequence continues at coordinate 7,998,898 of OU860787.2, read as the reverse complement.
AATGTGGCTATCAGCGTCGACAGAATAAATTTTGGAAATCCTATAGGGAAAAGAATAGTAGGCAAAATTTACGAGCCCGGGGAGGGCAGTAAAGCCTCGTTATGGTGAGCTATGACCCGATCGAGGGGATATTACTACAGAATACTATTTCGAAGACTATTCGTGATAAAAAAATTGGGTCATAACAAAAGATTATATCAGCTTCACCCTGAATCCCGCACACAGCAAGGCAGAGGGAACGTAATGTTAAGAAACACTCCGTTCCCCATTTTCCGCCGCATTCTGGAAACATTGCGTGTTGAGTGGCAGAACTCAACGCCGCGCTTCCTTCCTTATATCCTTTTTATAACCGATGTGATTTTATTTACACATATTTTTTAAATTTTCACAAAAAAAAATCTTAATTAACTTTCGTCGAGTGTTTTCTGTTTAATTGACGGCCCCGTCACGTTCCTTTGACCTACTTTTTGAGATTCTGTAACGATCTATCACACAGCAGGTGCCCATCGTATTCACCATTTAAGAGTGGGGATAGAATTAAACCGTTTTACGACTGGAAAGAACAATGTGCTTATTTTATATAAAAGAAAAGAAACGCTACAACCATCTGTATTTTTTTTATATCATTCTAGAAACATTTAGCTTTTTTAATTATGTAAAGAAAATATTTCGTTGTTTTTTTTTTGTTTTTTTTTGCTTGTTGGAGTATATATTAAATATTATTTATTTAAAAATATTTCGAGGCCAGTCGTGGTGCAGGGAGACAAGCGTGTGACTGTAAATACGATAGGCTGTGGGTTCGATTCCCACTTGAGTAAATGAAATATTTAATATTTTTTAATTTGTTCGCTCTGGTGTCGAGGCAAAACGCATCGCTGAGTTCCGCCGCTCGATGCGCAATACCTCCTAGGATTTGGTGGAAAGTGAGAAGCGGAGTGTTTTAACACTAGGTTATTTACTCTGCTACATGCGGGTTACAGCAACAAGTATAATTTTGTATAAGAAAAAACATGTTACAAAATTAAATACGTAGAATCACAAACCAATGCTTACCAATATATCTAATTTCCACCCATTTACAGACGTATGTTTTGGCAAAATATAACATCGCACTTTGACCAGATAAACATATTAATATATAATATTAATATGTTATGTACCAGTCATGGCGCAGAGGCACAAAGTGTGACTGTAAAATCGACTGGTTGTGGGTTTGATCTCCACTCGAGGAAGTGAAACATTTATTTACATTTATATTTTCATGTCTTCGTTCTGGAGTTGAGGCAAAACGCGCCGTGATTCCGCCACTCAGCACGCAATTCCTCCAGAATTCGGCGAAAAGGGGGGACGGTGTGTCTTAACACTAGGTTCCCTCTGCATACCCTGCTGCGTGCGGGATACAGCGAAGCTGATTAAATTTTTATTTTTTTATTAATATATATTGAATACATATGTATATATTTAAAAAAAATCTTTTAATAAGATAGTCTAGGCCATATCCACAAGTAAGGATATATTTTTAAATATTATAAGCTATCTTAATTTATACAGGTAATATTTAAAATATTCTTATTCCATACGAGAATCAACATTTTAATAAAAAATATTACAAAAGCACATCTCATTAAACTTAATCAACTAAAAACTTAATATAAAATAGGAAAATAAATGTAGTTCATTTATTTCCATAATATCTATATTACACGAACGAATCCAATTAAATTATAGATTATTTGACAACGTCATTTTGTCGTAATAATGAGTGAGGCTCGATGAGTAAATCCGTTCAAATCGTTACAATATGTTTGTTTTGTATTGAATATATTGTAAAACTGAAATTTTGTTGTTATTATGGGTTAAGAGTTTAGTTCCATTTATTAGGTAACATTTATTTATATAGAGGGCAGCCGTGGCGCAGGGGCACAAAGTGTGACGGTAAAACTAAGTGGCTGTGGGTTCGATCCCCACTCGAGGAGATGAAATATTTAATTAATGTTATATTTCCATTTCTTCGCTCTGGTGTCGAGGACGAGTGCGGCGTTGAGTTTTGCCACTTAACACGCAATGCCTCCAGAATTCGGCAGAAAGTGGGGAACGGAGTGTTTTAACGCTAGGTTCTCTCTGCCTACCCTGCTGTGTGCGGGATAAAGCGTGAAGCTGATATAATTTGATTTATTTATATTGTATACATACATAAATAAATCACTAGTTATATTATTTTTTTATTTGGTTTATTTTGTTAAATATTTAAGAAAAAAACCTTATTAGAAATCGGCTTTTTAAACAAGAAAATATTATTAAATGTAATAGGAATTTTATGGAAAGTAATCAGGTGTTTAAACAAAACACGCCTATAGTAGGGAAGGTAGAGGGAATCTAGTGTTAAGAATATCCGTTTCCACTTTCTACCGGATGAGGCATTGCGTGTTGAGTGGCGAAACTAAACGCAGCACATTGCCTTATGTAAGGCAACAGCCTTAGCGAGGAAACGAAAATATTGAATAATAATATTTAATTCTTTTGAAACAGAATCAAATCCACAACCGTCGCGTTTACAGTTACACGATTGTGCCACTATGCCACGACCGACTCGTATAACTCGAATTTAATAGTCAAAATGTGTTACAATATATTAATAGTACAAAAATATATATTATTTATAAAAAATAATTAAAAGTTCGTTTATCTATTATTAACGTTATAATTTAAAATAGAATTCCATACACAGCATATCAAGTAGTAAGTTCACGTATTATTAAAACATAAACGTTGAAAGTTTTGTATTTTCAATACAAAATTCTCGTATGTGAGATCAGATATCTGTAATCTCTATGTGCATTAGACTTTGTGGGTAACCACACTGCACTCCTCCGCCACAACGGTCTCATTTTCCGTTCTTTTACATACATTTAAAATAAATATATAACATATTTAACTTACATATATCGATTGTTAGAGAAACATCTGCAACTGCATTCAGATGTCATACTATATTTGAAACAACAACAGATTTTGGATATCGAAATGAAAGCATGCAGGTAAAATTAGGACGTTTCTTTCATTCGTTACTTCATATTTTATAATATTAATATTAATAAATAATAATTCTTTTTTCTGAACCCACAACCGTCGCGTTTACGGTCACAAACTTGTGCTACTGTGATTGTGTGTGTGTGTGCGTGATAATGATTTAACATTAAATATAATGTAATAGTTATATATGATTATTATAATTTACTAACATATACTACATTTCAAATATAGAATATGAGAAAAACAGAGTAACACAACACTATAGGCATGGAGAACATGCCTTTACCACAAAAAGTGAGCAAATATCAAATATAATAAGCATCATATAGTAGATTCAGTCGAAATTGTTATATCTTTGTCGAAGCAAAAAAAATAAAAATAAAATCAGCTTCACGCTGTATCCCGCACACAGAGGGTAGGCAGAGGGATCCTAGTGTTAAGACACTCCGTTCCCCACTTTCTGCCGAATACTGGAGGCATTGCGTGTTGAGTGGCAGAACTCACCGCCGCGCTTTGCCTCGACACCAGAGCGAAAAAATGGAAATATAAATTTAAGTAAATATTTCATCTCCTCGAATGGCGATCGAACCCACAACCAGTCAGTTTTACAGTCACACTTTGTGCCACTGCGCCACGACTGGCCTCAAGCAATTTACAATTATTAAATTTTTCCCGGCTTCATTACTTCGTTTCGCTTGTACCGCTCCATCATAGTGTCACGGAGGATGCATGTACCTACCTACATTATGAAATATTGTATTAGGAACGTCAAAATGAAAACTTTTTGTGATTTGATAAGAAGAAAATATTATAACAAGTTGTTCTTATTGTTATATAAGTTTCTGTTTTACTGTGAAATTGTATAAATTATACGAGTATCGTGTTATATAAATGGAGTTAAAATTAGGAGAGAGAGGAGGAGGTATGTATGGTATAAGGAAATTTAATGTTACATGAAGGCCAGTCGTGGCGTTTGATTAGTGAGTTTGATTTTTTTTCGTTTCTTCGCTGTGGTGTGGGCTAAGCGCGGCGTTGAGTTCCGCCACTCAACATGCAATCGGGAGTGTCTTAACACAAGTTTCTCTCTGCCTAGTTTGCTGATTTATTTATTGGATTTAACCCGCACACAATGGAAACCGTCCAAGCGCTCTGACCGCTAAGGCATACGAGCAGTAAAAAGTATTATACTGTCGTTTATAAGATATATCAATAAAATTAATTGTTCCAAGTGATTATCACCACTTAAGCTTTAGTAGTTCATGCCAATTTTTTTCATCTAAAATAGTTTAAGTGGCGGCTTAAAGATGGCCGTTCTCTTGCGGGTGACCGCATTTATTATGCTTAATTGCCCCATTAAGCCATAAGCTGCACGTTTTAAGCCGAGATACTAAGATTGGGGTCAGGAAATTAGCGCATAAAAAAAAGATATTATTTTTTAATATATCGGTCGTCGCCATGGAAGGTCACGACGTCGTAATTTCGGCGGTAACTTTATTTTAAGGAAAATTTATTGTAATCTTTGAAGATATTATTAGAAAAATAATGAATTTATGAACGTAACACATGATAATTATTATATAAACGCGGCAGGTTGTGGGTTTGTTTCACGCCTACGTCGCTACTTGAGGGATACAGCGTGAAGCTGAAAAAAAAAACCTAATATTTCAAAAATTTCAATATAATTTTCAAAATTAAAATTTTGAAAATTTAATAAAAGTGTGAAGAATAAGTGAACGTGTCCAACGTATTTGAAGAGCAATAACATCACTATTTCATATTAAACTCAGCCTTTATTACATTTTTACTTGGAACATTTTCGTAATTGAAATAGCAAGATTTCGATACAAAGTAAAAAAGTTATTTACATTACGTACATACATTCAATATCTCAATATTGAATATTTATTTTAATAGTACCTACAACATGAATATCGCGGATATGATCGACAACAGGAAAAATGTCAATATCAGGGCTTCTCTCTGTAAGCAAGCATTTTATATTATTATAGCGTTACGAGTTCCCTCGCTGTTTGTTCGTAGCACCCATGTAATAAAAGAAAAAGTCGACTTTGTTCATAACGTTTCATTATATTTTCATAAAATATCCATTGAACAAAAAAAAAATCTTTACAATTTTAATTTCTAACATAAAGTTTATTTTTGTCTTTTTGCAGCTTCACGCTGTATCCCGCATATAGCAGGGTAGGCAGAGGAAACCTATTTTTCTATATGGAAACAGTGTTAAAATACCTCGTTCCTCACTTTATACCGAATTTTCAAGGCATTGCATTGAGTGGCGGAAATTAATGCCTTTTACCTTGCACCAGAATGAAGAAAAGAAAATATTAGTAAATAATAATCCATTTGCCCGAGTAGGGATTGAACCTACAACCGTCGCGTTACAGTCACACGCTTGTTCCCCTGCACCACGACGGCCTTCAAAAGTAAACTTTAAACAAATAAAGTTATTTAAAGCTCAACATCGAGAGAAATCCCAAAATCAATACAAGGATAAGTTGAAACGAGTAAAAGTAATGTAAATGGATTTTAATTACACTTAAGCATCTTGACTTTTTTTAAATAAGGAGTAATCATTATGGCACCGTTGTGATATCGACACACGAAGTTTATTAGTAATAGTATAGTGACCGTCGTAGAGCAGAGACGTGGGTTCGATCCCCATTTGGAGGAATGAATTACCATTTATTAATATTTAATTTTTTTTTCGTTTTCGCTCCCAGGCAAAAGCTCGGCGTTGAGTTACGCAACACGCAACGATCCGAAAAATTCAGCGGGATTGTGAAACGAATTATCTTAATATCTAGGTTCCCTCTGACTACCAGGAAACAAAAGGTATTAAGGCGTAAAGCTGAGAAATATAGTAAAATATAAGTAACTACATCATCCATAGTATTTTCACCCATCAACTCTTAGATTTTGCAAATTTATTTCAACCAATATTGGATAGATTCCAAGAAAGTTGTCGCCCTCAGTGAAATGGTAAACTGCGGGATAACAAAGGACTTAAGGCTGATACGGCAGTTTTAACATGAAAAACGCTGAAGTTACCCCACTGGGGACGCTTGAAGGTTATTCTAGTTTGCATTGTAACCGATGGTCTGTTTACACGAGCCGTCCGAACTCGGTCAAGTATATTGTTCTCTTTGAATGGTTCGTTAAGAGTTGAAAAAGCCGATATTGGAGTTGAAAGGATGTTTTGTGGTCTTTTGTCGTACACCAATCCGATAGATGGTTAATATTTTATATACCTACGCGTATAAATTTATACAGTTTATTTTTCTTTTGTATGTATTTTTGGATTGTTAAAATGATTCTGCGCACCCAAAAAGGTAACGTAAAAGTAGCCATTACCTTAAGTAAGGTTTCTTTTGGTTATCTTTAATAGAATTGTTAAAACTTAGTAATTTTACAACATTTATGTTTAAGAAGTCAGAAATATATAGTTAAATATATAGTTAAGCTTAAACAGTTATATACGAGGCCGGTCGTGGCGCAGCGGCACGAAGTGTGACTGCAAAACCGACTGGTTGTGGGTTCGATCCCCACTCGAGGAGATGAAATATTTACTTAAATTTATATTTCCATTTCTTCGCTCTGGTGTCGAGGCTAAGCGCGGCGTTGAGTTCTGCCACTCAACACGCAATGCCTCTAGAATTCGGCAGAAAGTGGGGAACGGAGTGTCTTAACACAAGGTTCCCTCTGCCTACCCTGCTGTGTGCGGGATACAGCGTGAAGCTGATTTATTTTTTTTATTTTTTAAACAGTTATAGTTATAATGAAAAATTATGTTAGAATAGTTAGACAAGAGATTATGTTTATTTTAATACATTTTTTTTGATACATGTTGAACGAAGCGTTCGACGAATGCGTTGATTGATTTTTATTTGGATAATTAGATTTAACAGAGTTGTATATTCAATATCAATTAGTATATACATTTATTTTATTAAAATCCTGAGTCATAAAATCATAATCTTGTTAATTATATTATATTATATTATATTATATTATATTATATTAATTATATTATATTAATGAATACATATTTGTATAAAAATAAAACAAAACAAAACGAATTTTCTTGTGTTTCCTTAACCAAACATAAAACATTAAAACAACAGTCGTTCATAACAATCTTAATAATGTACCAGAAGCTAAGCCGTGTCGGGCTTAACTCACGGCGTTTTAAAGAAATACAAGTAAATATAGAAAAATATATTCTCTTTCATCCGTCATAAAAAACGGATAAAAGAAAACATAGAAAAATATTCTTTTTTATCCGTCATAAAAGACGGATAATTGTAACGGGAACGGACACGTTGGGGCTCGGGCAGGGCTGTTACAACGTCGGATGCCTCGGGTTATTTGTGATGTTGTTTTGTTGCCATATTTAATTAGATTTTAAGATCAAAAGTAAAAAAAAGATCTCGTATAATATATTGTAAGAATAACTATTTAAGTTTTATTGTACTTAGTCATTTCTATTGGAAGTCCAAAAAAATATAAAAAAATTGCGGCGTTAAGTTCCGCTACTTCATACGCAATGCTTCCGAAATATAGCGGAAAATGGGGAACGGATTGTCTTAAGGCTAGGTTCCCGCTGCCGACCCTGCTGAATGCTGGATATACAGTATGGCAAAAAAAATTACCACTAATTATATCGTAATTATTTTTTAAACATTTTTAAAGTGTTAATCCACACTTACGATATATACTTATTTCTAAATAAGTATAAATTGTAATTAGTTTTATTTACTTTAAGCAATCAGGGTCCGTGGTGAGACAGGAAAAGGATATCAGTTTATTTTTGAAAATAGTGTCGATGATGGTGTTGACATGAATTATGAAGAAATTTATGACTATGCATGAAGCGGAAGAAAAACGGCCCAGAAACCGTAGTGTTTAACACTCCTTTCTTCTTCTTATCTATCTATTCTTAGTCTTCTAGGATGTTTTAGGAGTATAAATATAGAAAAAAAGTAAGAATATTTTAAAAATTAAAAAAATAAATTAAATTAGTTTCACGCTGTATCCCCGCACACAGCAGAGTAGGCAGAGGGAATCTAGTGTTAATACACCGTTCTCTACTTTCTGCCGAATTTTTTGGAGGCATTGCGTGTTGAGTGGTAGAACCCAACGCCGCGCTTTGCCTCGACACCAGAGCGAAGAAATCAAAAAATATATTTAAGTAAAAATACTCCTCGATTGGGGATCGAACCCACAACCAGTCGGTTTTACAGTCACACTTCGTACTAAAGCGCCACGACTAGCCTAATTTTAAAATATTAAATTTTCATATCCATAATTCTTTATTTTGACTTGACTATTTGGAATCTCATAATGCTTGTCAACATATCTGCTAAATGTCTGAATGTTTTCATTTTTATGTATTAAATTTAAGAGATGAGGAAACAAGATTATTTAATATTTTTTAACATTTTTAAAGTGTTATTCCACACATAGGAAAGAAAAATACTTATTTAGAAAACGTTCCACTAACGTATATCTTATGTTGAACGTATAGCTTATTGGCCATAGCGCCTGGTCGGTTTCCAGGACGCGCACGTTCGAGTCCCGCTACGTTCAAATTTTTATACGTTTTCTAAATAAGTAAGGTTATTTAATATTTAAAATAGATAACTAAACTAGCCTTCCATTTTGTTAAGGACTAATTTAATATCGTATAAGGGATTGATTTCGTATAGAGCGGTAAGGAAATTTCCGCCGGAGATTACTTTGTATAAGCGATATAATAATAATGTCGACGGCAGTATTTTAAAGGAATATAGTCTTTATTTCTCCCTGTACAGGAACTAAAATATTGTATAGTATCCAGTTTATCCAATGCGGATATTAAGCGCGTAAGAGGATCGCTTTTAAAACATGTCGCTGACGGGTCGAACAAGTTATCTAAGGAGAAAGACTCCTTCTATCCTCCAAGTCTTGTCTACACTGTAAAGAAAGGAATCGATACAAATCTATTAAAGAAACTATGAATAAACAACATGATTTGCAATTTTTGCATGAAACTACTTTTGGCAGTTTCTTAATTAAGGGTTCCGTACCTTTTAAGGAAAAAAGGAACCTTTTTAAATATCACTTTGTTGTCTATCTGTTTGTCTATCAAGAGCTTTTGCCTCAGGAATGTTTGGAGATATCGAGGTCAAATTCAAACCCTATACCTAGAACTGTGGAGGCAATGAGCGTTGAGTGACGAAACTCAACGCCGCAACAGTTTTTTAATTTTCATCAAAAATTCTTTAATAATAAGCTCATATTACTAATTAATTTTTTTATCACTATTAATATATATTAATTATTAAGCACACCAATGCAAGGAACTATTGCATTTAAAATCAACACTAAATACTTTTATTTACTTTTTATAGAAACTCGAGTTATCAAAACGATTGCTTTGCCCGATAATTGCATGGTCGCCTGGGAGTAGGCAAGCCACTTTGTAGTTATATTTAATATTTGTATTAAATATTTCATTTCCTTTTTGAGTTCCGTCAGACAACACGCAAAGCCTCCAAAATTTGGCGAAAGGTGGAGACCGGAGTGTCTTAACACTAGGATCTCTCTGCCTACCCTGCTACATGCTTGATACAGCGTGAAGCTATAAAAAAGGCAGTTTTTTATAAAGAATTAATGTACAAGTATAAAACTAATATATAGCCCTAAAATTGTTACCAAATCCTACTTTGAATTTGAAATAAGAGACAAAGAATTCTATAACGTTATCATCTCTTTTGTCAGAGCGAACACACACAATACACACAAACAAATAAAGCATGTCATAGATACCTGGACCAATACCGCGATAAGCCCGCCCTCACAGCGATGTCACACCAAATCCCTTTCCTACAAAGCCTTTTTATTTTTGCGATCTGTTTTTTTTATTTACAACAATGTTTTTCTTCTTTAAAAGCTTTTTGTTGTGTTTTGTCTGGATTTCAAGTTTTGATCAATTACTTAGTATTTACGTTTTTAGTTGCTTATTTTGTTTCTTTGTTGTGTAAGAAATAGTTAGAGGAGACGTCTCGGTGGCAATATACAACATTTGAATTACAAAGTCTACAATTACAAGAACAATTATACATAGTTCAAGTGTTTGTGTGCCCTAATTCTATTCAAATTTCGACATGTCACTCACAAACGAGCTTTGTAGGCGACAGCGTATTTATCGTGACGCCCGAAAACGAACAGGGATCCATCAATTTCTTGGGGAACGTTTAGAAATACAACTTGAGTAAGGTGAGATAAAAGCGGATATTTTTTCATAAAAAAATGCTTCGATCTCGCTTGTAATTTGTCACTCAAGGCCATGACAGGACTTAGAAAAACTTCGTAGCGGGGGATTACGGTGAGACCTTATGAATAATTAAGTTACGGCAGCATTTTTTTTTTATATTCAACGCGTTTCTTTCAAATGTGACCCGTTTTATTTAAAATCTAAAAAATAAACAATAATTTGTCGAAGTTCAGAATTCGGCGGTAAATGTAGAACGGAAGTGGAATGGGAATGGAAAGTCTTAACTACCCGCGGCGTTTAGTTTCTTCACTTCATCAATGTTCCAATGTCTTGAATTTGGACGAAAGCCGAAAAGTTATTTAATTCTTAACAATTTATTTAATTTAACAATTCGATTTTTTGAACAGAATGAATAATTGACATTAAAAGTTTATACAGAAAATATTGTAGTGAAATCAAATGTTTAAATCACGGCCACATCAGCATAAGTGGTCGTTTATCTGTTATATTTTTACAAATCTGTTTGATTCTATAATCAACGATATAAAATGTTTGTTGTGATTCTTTAATCAAGGAAATAAATAAAGTGGAAAATTTTCCATATACATTTTTTTCATCATGTAGCTGGGTAGGCTAGTGTTAAGACAGTCGGATTCCTACTTTCCGTCCGCTGAGGGGTGGAACTCAACGCCGCGCTTACCTCCCACACCAGAGTATATTATAAATTCGTATATTATTTAGAGAACTATCTTTTCAGAGCTATTTAATAAATACTAGTATGATTCAATTACGGCTTAATTTGTTGGAGTTGAGGCGTTACTCACGAGGCACAGTCAAATCTTATTACGTTTATAAACAAACTTTCAATACGATTGCAATTATAAAAGCTAATATAACACCAATTTATGAATTTTTTTGTCTGTCTGTTCATACATACGGTATGCGACCTTAACCAAATTGTAAGATATAATGAAATGCCGCTTCAACAAGAGAATAAGCAGTTGTGAATCAGCAGGAGATGTGAACCAGCTACTACTTCACCAATAAGGCGCAACTCAACTGCGCAACGACTCCGTCAATTTGAATTTTAATGCCCTAGGAAATTGAATGAATATTCACCATCTATCTTCACTTTGACAGTTCAAGTTGTGTAACTTACTAGCTATTTCCTATAGAGTTGCTGTCTGACATGAATAATTATACATACCTAGTGACTGCAAACGCGACTGGTTGTGGGTTCGATCCCCACTCGAGGAAGTGATATATTTTTTTACATGTATATTTTTATTTCTTCGCTCTGGTGTCGAGGCAAAAGCGCAGCGTTGAGTTTCGCGATTTATAACGCGATGCCTCCATACTTCAGTCGAAAGTGGGGAACGGAGTGTCTTAACATTAGGTTCCTTCTGCCTACCCTGCTGTACGCGGAATGCAGCGTGAATCTGACAAAACGACCTATAAATTAAAGGACGATTCGCTAAATTGGCCTGCAAAATATTATTTTACTTGTAAAAAAAATGAAAAATATTATAAGTAACGGGAACAGAGTGTCCTAACACTAGGTAAAATTACTGTGTCGGTGTTAAGCGTGAAACTGATTAAAATTTTAAATATTATAATAGCCAGAGAAGAAAACAATGTAAAATAAATCTTGTAATTTGTGTCATTTTAACATAACTTTTCCATTCCAAGACGCCTTAAATAATTCATAAAACATTAAACCATTATGAGATTACAATCCGATCTCAAATATAAGGTAGGGTTCAAATTAATCTTGTTTATTGAGTACTCCGCTCCAATGCAGGATTTATTTCACTCCAGTTACTACGTACGTTACTTTGCTACGTAATCGATTTTTTTCTATTTTAGAAAGTGGGGATAGTGGTAGTTTACAAGTTTTAAAAGGAGAAACAGCGTTATGTTTAATCACTCCGTTTCTTTTTATTACTGCCTGTTCAAAAAAAAAACTCTAATAAATGTCAGAACGTCACGAAAGATTACATACTATAAAATAATCATCAAGGCAATTTAACTCGATTTGCACCGCTTTCTTTATGATCATCAGCTTCACGCTGTATCCCGCACACTGTAGGGTAGGCAGAGGGAACCTAGTGTAAGACACTCCGATCCCAACTTTCTGCCGAATTCTGGAGACATTGCGTGTTAAGTGGCAGAACTCAACGCCGCGTTTTGCCTCGACACCAGAGCGAAGAAATGGAAATATAAATTTAAGTAAATATTTCATCTCCTCGGGTGGGGATCGAACCCACAACCAATCGGTTTCACAGTCACACTTTGTGCTGCTGCGCCACGATCGGCCTCAATGGCCTTTATGATGTCGGTTAAAAAAAATATATCGAACATGTGTTTTGTCAGTCCTTATATAAATGTTTATACTATTTAAAATATTTTCGTTTTCTTTAGTTATTTACTTATTTGTATACAAGATATTTATTTTCGATAAATATTTTTTATCGAGTAATGATTATCATATTTTTATTATACTGTTATTAAATATGGAATTTTATATTAAGGGTAGTGATTTATATTATTTTAGTAATATAACAATATGATCGTGGTGATGTTTTTACACTGGCAGTGTTAAGTTTCATCTCTCTACATTTAATGTCTTCAAATAGGGTCAAAAAATTAAGAATCACTTTTTGACCCTATTTGAAGATATTGAAGACATAACAGAATGTCTTGACAATAGGTTCCTTGTGCCTACACCACTATATGCGGGATATAAGGTGAAAATAGGTGCATATATCAAAATACATATGATTTTATGAAATAAATGTAACGTACATCTATAAAATAAAGTGGAATCATCGCATCGCAGTGGAATGCCTGACTGTTAATAGTAGTATGGGGGAATGATTTATGCTTCGGTGAGAAGAATAAACGCGGCATTGAGTTCCGTCACTCAAAACGTAATGTTTCGAGAACTAAGCAAAAATAACCAAGATTATACATAGCATTTAATAATATTTTCAATAGAACACTAAAAATAGGTTATTGAGCTGGCAACAAAACATTTCATCAACAAATTGAGATATAATATTCAAACATATTTTTTTTTATAAAAAATGAATGCAGCTTCGTAATGAGAGTGTTAATTATTAATCAGTAACTGTGTGGCTTCGGCGGCTTCCCATAATTAAAGTGGGTATGGTTTCAGTTTTAATAAGGTACAAAAAAATATTATTATATTATAATAAACTTGAAGAGTCTAAGCTCGAGTGAACGTTTTTTTTCTTACTTTCGACATGTGTTTTCTTTATTGGCAGGTAAAAGTCCATGTTTAATTACGCTGTCGAGATAACACAATATTTTACAACATGCTGTATATAGTCTGTAAAATAACCTGTTTATAATTTTTTTATATTATAAATCTTTTCTCTTAATAGAAGAAGATAGAGATTTTTTTTCAATAAAATCTAGAAAATTGTAAGCGTAACTAATTGTAATGTTTTTCTAATTGTACAAATGATATATACTAAATACGACTACAGTATAGAAGGTAAATTAGATAAATTTAAAAATTCAACTTATATATATATGTCGAAGGAAGCGATTGGAACGGAAATTATAATATCATAGATGTTTATTGATTGTTTAATATTATTATTAGTAGCAACTGTTTACAATATGATTGGCTATGTTAATGTAAAAAGACAATGTGTTGACTTTTGTATAACCAATTAAATGTTTGGACCAATAGTGTCTAGCTAGAGGGCTAAGACAGCCTTCAGCTTCAGAAGAAACGATCGAAAAGAAACTAATTGTTGATTAATATAGGATTACAATTGGCTGACAGAATTTTAAGAGATTGTGTTTTGACTTTTATTCGACCAGTGGAGGAATTTGACCAATAACGTGGAGGCTTACGCCTTGAGTGGAGTCGTGACGCGTGAGGGTGAAGCGTTGTTTGCTTTTAAAAAAAAAGGAGGAAGTTGACGATCGTCGATTCTTCGGATGTTTTCGAAAAAGAAAGGACTAGTGTCACGGATCTGCTACGTTATTTCTGCTTGCATTAACCCACAATGGAGTCCACAGGTCCAGTAAGAGTCGTTTGCGATAAACAATCTCCTACATATATAATATTTATACATATTAATAATGTACATATATGTTGAGGTTACTGCGGTGGAGTCGGACAGTTTTTTCGAGGTGGTTCGATATTTGTCTGAAAATGAAAATATTTACATTTTTATGATCCTATATCGGAGAATAGTGAGAATAATACTAACCTCTTCCGACTTAAACAAAATACTCATTATCAACAATTTATTAAGTAAATAATATTAATTATTCATATCGACAATAAATAATTCGTTTAATATGTTATATCGTTTAATATCACCCCGGTTCGATGCAGGCAAACTTCGAGTATTCTAAGTAGTGCGGTTTGACAAGTGGAAGAGGAAGTTGGAAAGTGGGCCAGTTGGCATTGTAGGCGTTAAATCACTCCGAAAACTGTTGGGTGTCGACTATAATTAATTTAATTGAAGTAATCATACCACGCTTGGTCGGGACAGCTGACGGGCGAAGTGGCTACGTCGTGTTAGATAAAATAATGTACTATAGAATAGAATATATGTGATATATACCGCAGGGTGTGAGTCGGTTAGTCGAAGGCGGTTATAATCGGGTCGATATGTAAAACCGACTGGTTGTGGGTTCGATCCACACTCGAGGAGATGAAATATTTATTTAAATTTATATTTCCGTTTCTTCGCTCTGGTGTTGAGGCAAAGCGCGGCGTTGAGTTCTGCCATTTAACACGCAATACTTTCAGAATTCGGCGGAAAGTTGGCAACGGTGTGTCTTAACACTAGGTCACTAGGTTAGGTGTATATAAAAATCATCATTGATCCCGAGTGGGATCACAGTTTGTGCCCCCGACCGGCCTCTATAATTAATTCAATTCAATCATATCTACAATGTATATAATTTTAGAGTTTTATGTCAATAAATATATAAATGATTTTAAGGTTCTTCTGTATATTAAAGCTTTCGTTCCACAATACAAAATATGTACATAATATTTTCATATTGCACAAATATCTTTTTAATAATTGTAATTATTTGTATAATCGGATTGCCTCGTACTTAATGTACGTACTCGTGACCAGCGCCGATGTTATTAACTGAAAATGAATAAATTACATACTCGTCTGCTTTTTATACGGGAAAAATTGTATTTAATTATTTGTAAAAGTAAAATATTATAGGCAAGTTTCGAAATTTTGAAACTTTCGTTGTACGTAGTATAATGTCCTGATTCATTTTCCCACAAGACTATTTTTAAGGTATTTTAATTGTTCCCAAAATCAGCTAAATCTCTTGTTAAATTTGAACAAAGAGACCACTTATAAATATAAATTCTAAATTAATTTATTTTTTCAGAAAGAATCTTTAGAAATGTATCGCTTTCTTAACATGTTGGTCTTGGCAAAGAGAAAGAAAAGTCCTAGATTCAGCCACTGTTAGTGCAAAACAGACAGAGCCTTTAGTATAAATGTTTTGTTCTGTTCTTTCATTACGGCTTGCTGAACATGCCAATTAAGTGCTTATCAATTTGCCATTCAAATCTTGTAAGGTGAGCTACTGTCGTTTATATGAATATACAACATAAATTAAATACACAATATGAAAAGATAAAATATTATTTTAGTGATATTCCATTCCTATTATTTTATTTAGCTGCACATTGTAATTTTGCACATATCAGGATAGACTGAGGGAACCTTGGAACTACTTCCGTTTCTCATTGAGGCATTGCGTGTTGAATGGTGGAAGTCAAATCTGCGTTTTGCCTCGATACTAAATATTAAATTTACTCGAGTCCGATTTGAAAACACAACCTGCGCCACGACTGTCCACAAATTTCAACAAAAACAAAATTTCTTTATATTAATAACTTGCTTGGCAAAGAATATTAATGGACTACAACTGACACACAATAAAATCTTCAAGTTTTAAGCCCCTCTTGTTATATAACTTTATGCGGGTTCGGTGCTTTTCATATTTTTCTTTACCGTTGAGTGCGTCGTAAATTTTTTACGACTTACTCAAGCTTAAGGAGCCTCAGTATTAAGTTTATAATTTGTCAAAAGTTTTTTTATTGTTCGTAATGCTTTGAGAATTATTATCGTTAATTCTACAATACTGTAAGAAAATTTTCAGGTGAATTATTATTATTTATAGATATTACGTTTTCTCAAAATATAAAATAGGAAGATGACAGCCATTTTCGTTTTATCCCTATATATTTTCCTTAAACACAAAGCCACCCTAGTGCTAAGACACTTTGTTCTATACTCTTCACCCGACGCCATTATTTGTCGTATTAGATCAGGTGTTTCCTGAAGAACCATTTCACATTTAACCGTATATTAAATATCACTAATCTTGTTAGTGCTGGCTGCTGTGGCTCAGTGGTTCAGTGGCACAAGTGTGACTGTAAGCGCGACAGTCGTGAGTTCAATTCCTATTCACAATAAATTATTGTTAATAATATTTTTATAACTTCGTTCTGGTAACAAGGCAAATTGTAATGTTAGATTCATCCAATCAAGAGACAAGGCCTAAAAATTTCGTCGAAAAGTGGAGAACGGAGTGTCTTAAAAAAATATAAATGACATTGTCTCTTTAGTTTATAATCTGTGCTATCAACGTTTCAACGTTAAGATTCAAGTATAAACGCTTAAACTAAATTGAATGCATCAGTACAGCCACGTTGTTTGTAAGGCATTACTCTAGACGTTGAGGCAATTTGCGAATACCCACGCAAAATGGCTGCCTTGAATGGGTAGAGGCGTTCCATCAATGTTATATGGAAAAAGAAAACACTTTGATAATTATGATACTCTTATATGGCATAATAAAATAATAATGATAGAGCAGAAAGACAGTTTTTTATTTCACTTGTTTATACAGGTATTCAAAGGTAACCTAGTGTTAAGATACTCCGTATCCCATTTTCCGCTAAATTTATCGAAGCATTGCGTGTTGAGTGGGCTCAACTCGACGCTGGGCTTTTTTTTTGATGTCAGAAGAAATGAAAATAAGTTATAAAGAAATAATAATAAGTTATAATTCAGTCCCTCGAATGGGGATCGAACCCACCACCGTCGCGTTACAGTAAGTTATGAGATTGATTTTAAAATTTTAATAAAATGAAGTGAAAGGGAGATTATGTATGGTTCGTCATTAATAATGAAAACAAGACTGTTTTTTCACAAAGGGTAGAGAATGATGGCCGCCTCGTTCGAGGGGCTCGATAATTGACATTCTGTAAATATTGACGGATAGAATAAACCGAAAATTGAGTTATCAAAACCAGCTTAAATTAATTTGCAACTTCATAGCAACGTGGACGTAAAATTTTTATTAAAAACAAATCCCGGAGCTTTCTTTCTGTCTGGAACACTTTCGTTGTGCAAACAATATCGCGTTTCGTGTTACCCAAAATTAGGTAACGTCAAATATTATGCCGTAAATCAAGCGAAACGGGAGTGAGTTAATAAAATTTTAGAAAATGTTGCTTTTCGCTATTTTCTTTAGTGCCTTTTAATTATCTACTGTTTTAAGTTTCAATTTAGAATTTAATCACAATATATTATTATTTTTTATCAGCTTAATGCTATATCCCGCATATAGCAGAGTAGGCAGAGGTTAAAAAACTCCGTTGCCCATTTACCGCCAATTTTTTCGAAACATTGCGTGTTGAGTGGCGAAAATCAACGCCGGGCTTTTTGCTTGGTGCCAGAGCGAAAAAAATAAAAATATAAATAAATAATAATTCACTACTCCGAGTATGGATCGAACCCACAACCATCGCGTTTCAGTCACACCATTGTACCCCTGCATAATATATTCGAAATCTATATATGTGGCAAAATCATACCGCCGGGCAACAGCAATACAACCCGTGTCTCAGACCAATATTTACCGAGCAGGCCATCTGTGAAACAAACTGTAATAGTATATTTAGGTGTATCAAATGAATTTGGCAACGCCACGGCGCAACCATCGCACAATAGTAGCTATTGTGCGCGCTTTCATAACTTAGCAATAATGCGGGCAACTGCTCCTGTAACTCCGTGCAATACCTATTGAGATCTAGAGTGCACTTTCGATATTATGTCTTTGTACTGTTTTCTGCTGAGAACGAAAGCGGCGATTTATATTTTGAGATATTTTAAAGTGGAGGTGTAGCGGCGATTTTTCTTTCGCTGACTACTTGTTGGAAAGTTTTAGTTCTTTTGCATTCGCTTGTGTTTGTTCTTGATTTTTAGTATAATTTTATTTGAAATGAAGAAATGTTTTTACTTTCGATGGTTATTTTTTGTTTGCTTTTTAAATTTTGTATCATTAGGTTTGTAAAAAAAAATATTAATAAGATATATCAAATATCGACTTTTTTATACGACGCAATTTCTGCGACTTCATTTTGAAGGACATAACGGAATATTTAACTAATAAATACATAAAAACATTTAATGTACTCAATATTACACCATTCACGACATACTACTTTTTATCATTTAAAAAAGAAACAACTTTCTAACATCCAACTCTAAAAACAGAGTGCAGGTGCAAGAAAACTGTAGTAATACAACGTTAACTAACAAAAAGATATAAAGATAGAAAAGTTAATAATTCAATAAATATGACTTGGCTGTCGTAGCAGTAATGAACGAGGAGTTTCCCGTCTGGTTGTTATCAATGTGTTCACGAGCGATTATTCAGCTAAGTTACATCGCCCGGCACAAGTAGTTCGAACCACTTCACTTACTTCACTTAGGTTCCCTCCATTAAAAGTTACTTCGATTTATACGATGAAGCTTGAATTGGAAAAGCTAGTGAATAATGTGTTAGCCTTTTACTCGTGTTTAGTTTGAGTTGGTTTTAATGGTTTTAATGGTAATTAAAATTTAATGCTTCAATTTGAAATTAATACCTAATACTTCATATTTATGTTTAAATACAGTAAAAAAGTTTTTTTAGCTTCACACTGTATCTCGTATGTAGCATGGTAGGTAAAGGGTAATTCCTGTTAAGATACTCCGTTCTCCATCTTATGCAGAACTATCGAGGCTTTACGCGTTGAGTGGCAGAATTCAACGCCACGTTTTTGCTTTGGGACCAAAGCGAAAAGATGAAAATATTAATATTTAACACATTAAATAGACGGTGGTACAGTCACATGCTTGTGCCCCTACGCCACGGTGGCGTCCAGTAAAATAAATAAAATATCTACTTAACTTTGAGGCCAGTCGTGGCGTATGGGCACAGAGTGTGAGTGCAAAACCGATCGGTTGTGGGTTCAACCCGCACTCGATGAGATGAATGAAATACTTATTCAAATTTTTATTTCCATTTCTTCGTTCTGGTGTAGAGGCAAAGCGCAGTATTGAGTTCTGCAACTCAACACGCAATGCCTCCAGAATTCAGCGAAAAGTGGGGAAGGGAGTGTCTTAACACTGGGTTCCCTCTGTCTACCCTGTTCTGTGTGGGATACAGCGTGAAGCAGATATTTTTTATATTGAATTTTTTGAAACACTAGATATATTTCTTTTTAGCTTTTTTGCATTTTTATCCACTTAACGACTAGCATAAACCAGGAAAGGGCTCTAAAATATCTATAAAAATCCAAGAAGATTTATGTAACTAGACAGACTGACTCGCATTTGTCTCAATTATACCGACAGGCCATCTGTCAATCAGCGTCCCGATGGAGTGATTCGTTACCGATTTGTTTGTAAGGAAATTATGATCTTGCAAGATCACATGTGCTGCGATTGAGAATATAGTTATGTGGGCTTTGTTCATAATGATTTGAATAACGATTTATTTTTTAGGGTTCCGTAGGTCAAAAGATAAAAACAGAACCCTTCTATGATCACTTTGTTAGTCCGTCTGTCCGTTTGTTGAGAGCGTTTTGTCAAGATCGCGTCGATGTATCCATGGGAAATTAATAACAAATATTTAGGAGGCCAGTCGTGGCGCAGCGGCACGAAGTGTGACTGTTGTGTGAAAACCGACAGTTTGTGGGTTCGGTAACCCACTCAAAGAAATTAAATATTTACTTAAATTTATATTTCCATTTCTGCCACTCAACACGCAATGCCCCCAGAATTCAGCAGAAAGTGGGGAGCGGAGTGTCTTAGCACTAGGTTCCTTCTGGCTTCGAAAACCTTGCTGTGTGCGGGATACAGCGTGAAGCTGATTTATTTATTTTATTTAGGTATACGGTTCCTCGTGGAACTTCAATATGAAATTTAGCAAGAAATGAAAACTCGCAGTACAACTGAAAGAAAAAATTCAAAATATGAAACTGTATATGATATTTCATAAAACATCATTAAAACATATAAATGCAGTTAATTTTATACAAAATGTTGTACGAAAAATATATACCAACATTTTTCAATGTGTTTTCCTTCAGCTTTATTTGGAACTATCTCTATCTCTTTAATCATCCATTGGAGAGAGCAGGGTTTGGGAGCCTAGCGGCCAAGCTTCAGGATTGAAGGCACCTAAAAAACTAGAAGAAAAATAATCTATCCAACATTAAAAAGGTTGCCTGTACAAAATATACAACCTACCAGAACGTCCAGACCGTAATGTTGTTTATGTATTGAACGTGATTTTACAAAAAATACGTCGTAGCTGTATTTACAGCAACAAATATTCACAATTTATGAAGGGCTAATAAATAATGTAAGACGGGACGAGGGACCGCAAAAAGCTTTGAACTTCGTTGACCATAATTCAGGAAATTTAATCATTGGCGCAAGTTGGCCGACTTACCCGTTGTTTGGTTTCAAGCTGCTTTTTACAATATTCTAAGTTTACATTCACAGTTTTTTTTTTGTAAATTACAAAGATTTTACTTTTTTATTAATTTAGATGAACTTACAAAAAAACAGCTTCACGCTGTATTCCGCAAATAGCAGGGTAGGCAGAGGGAACCTGGTGTGAAAACACTTCGTACCCCACTTTCCGCTGAATTTGGGAGGTATTGCGTGATGAGTGGCAAAACTCAACGCCGCTCTTTACCTCGACACCATGACGAAGAAATGGATATATAAATTGAAATAAACATTTCATGTCCTCGAGTAGGGATCGAACCCACAACCGTCGCGTTACAGTCACATCCTTGTGACCCTGTGCCACGACGGCTCTTTTTATTTTCCATGCAATAACAGAAAGGTTAGTGTTGATTAAGTCTTAACCGAAAATGATTTACTTAATATCTTATGAGAGGCCTGACTATTAATACGGTGGTTATGGGTTCAGTCACATGGGTAACTTTAATTCACTCAAACCGAATCGTTGATAACGGAGTGTTTTAACACTAGGTGTAGAAAATATCTCAGGTGATATTTTGTCCTTTTTTATTTATACTATTGTAATATACAGAAACGGCAAAATACATCATTTTATTATAAATATGTTGGTACTCTGTTGCGAAATCGACCAAATTTATACTAATAAAACAAAAATATTTTTAACAAAAATATTTTTATAAAACAAAATATATAAAACAAAAATATTTTTAGAACTATCATATATAGTCAGAATCTTACCAAATTAACCACAACGGTGTCAATATAACCTACATAATATATTAAATATACATTTTAAAAAATGTCAGTCATAAGTGCGACTCCAATTTTACGACCGCTAAGTCTTGCCAATCGTAGACGTTCGTTCAGTTTTACGATTACCTCGCCGAATCTTTGAAAGTTACACATCAATTCCGATTCCGATATGTGCTATTGCTGAATATTCTCACGTAGATTTATGGAGACAGTTGGGGCACTTAAAACTTTTTATGGGTATAACTTTGTGGGGCTGGAATTATGGAGACGTTACGTGTTGTTCACGTTCAAAATGTGATATTGAGGTCATTTATGGCGTGGGGGAACACGGGTGTGACTGTAAACGCGACTGGTTGTGGGTTCGATTCCCACTTGAGGAAATTAAGCATTAAATATTTTCATTGCTTCGCTCTAGTGTCGTGACAGAGCGCAACGTGGAGTTCTGGCACTCAACGCCTCCAAATTTGGCGGAAAATGGGGAACGGAGTGTCTTAACACTCAGTTCCCTCTACCTATCCTGCTATGTGTGGAACATGGCGTGGAGCTAAAAAAATATAATATTTTTAGTCTGATATTTCTCTTATATTAATAGTTACGTGTTTAGTGTACCTAGTGTTTCTTCGCAGTGTGAGAGTGCCCTTCGTGTCATGTGATAAATGATCAGAAAAGATATATTTATGTCCAAATATTAGTATTTTACTTTACTATTATTATTTTACGTGTTTAAAATGAGGCATTTGACAAACTGGATATGAAAATCAAAGAAATCAAATCTCAGAATGTAAATTAGTAATAAGTAAATAAAGCTATTATATGTGTTACGTTATATTCCAATACGAGCTTCAACAAAATATTTAAACAAAATATTGCTTATATTTTGTTCATATTTTTGAATTCTACACAACAGTACATACAAATTTTATTTACATCTTTTTACGCTTTCTTCCGCATAGAGCCCTTCCGCATATCCTAGACATTGAAGTGTGTTGAGTAGCGGAGCTCAACGCCGTTATTTATTTGAATCTTAAGTGATATTTAGGAGAAAGAAAAATAAATTATTCCCCTGAATATTAATTAAGCCCACAACCATCGCGTTCACAGTCTAAGTACTATCTCACTGCGCCACGATAGTTCATATTTTAGTACGTACGTTACTACTAAGATCTAACCTATAAATAAGAGTAAGTCTGCTTCACCCTGTTTTCTGCACACAGCAGGATATGCATATTGGATTTATATATGATAGGATTGCTTGGAATTCAGCAGTCATTGAGTGGTCAGTGTTCGGCGGAACTCAACGCCGCTCTTTACCTCGACACCAGAACGAAGAAACGAAAATATAAATCTAAATAAATATTTCATTTCCTCGAGTGGTGATTGAACCCACAACCTGTCGGGCTTACAGTTACACAACAACAACAACAACCTACGCAATAAAACTTACAACAATTATAGTATTTCCATGGAATTATGAACACGATTCCAACTAAATAGTGGTGCATAACGATATGGAAGTTGCTCGGGTGCCGTATGTTTCTTGGCAAGAAGAGCCATTACGGGGCGCGTGCTCCCATATCCAACTTTATGTGTGGGTACGGGGTAACAATCGCTAAGTGCATACATTAAAACCGTGTTGGTTTTAAAATTATATTTTAGTCATCTATATTTTTAGGTTATCAAATAATATATTGTGGTATGTCTTGGCGCAGTGGCACAAAGTGTGACTGTAAAACCGATTGGTTGTAGGTTCGATTCCCATTCGAGGAGATGAAATATTTACTTAAATTTATATTTCCATTTCTTTGCCCTGGCGATAGCGTCGAGGTAAAGCGCGGCGTTAAGTTCTGCCACTCAACATGCAATGCCTCCAAAATTTGGCAGAAAGTGGGGAACGGAGTGTATTTATACTAGATTCCCTCTGCCTACCCTGCTGTGTGCGGGATACAGCGTGAAGCTGATTCATGATTCAAATAATATAAAGATTTTAAACTTTATATTAGACAGTATGATAGTTAATGCGACGGTTGTGGCTTCGATTTTTACCAGTCGGTGGAATTAAATGTTTAATATTTTTATTTCTTCGCTCTGATAACGAGGCAAAGCGTGGCGACGAGTTCTGCCTCTCATTACTCTAATACCTCGAGAATTAGGCAGAAAGCGGAGGCGGGGAACGGAAATGTCTTAACGGGATTGGAGTGTCTTAACTTTAGGTTCCCAGGTTCCCTCTGCCTATCCTCATATGTGTGGGATACAGCGTAAAGCTAAAAAAATACTTTCTTTTATGAGGCATGCTATGAAGCTTTAAAATAAAATTATATCACTGCACAAAAATTTAATTATTACTTTTGTGTAATAGTGGTACTAACCATGGTACTTAGTGGGGAAAAAACTGTATTTTTTTTAAATTATGAACGTAATTGAAACATGTTGAGATCTTGCTATACTCAGAATATTTAAAACATAATTACGAAATTTAAAAAAAATCTCAATACATCTCTTTTATCCATATAATAAGGTTAGGTAGAAGCAAAATTTAGAATGTGAGATAAAAATCAAAACAGCTTCACGCTGTATCCCGCACATAGCAGAGTAGGCAGAGGGAATCTACTGTTAAGATACTCCGTTCCTCACTTTTCGCTAAATTCTGGAGGCATTGCGTGCTTAATGGCGGATCTCGATACTAAAGCGTAGAAATGGAAATATATTTTAGATAAATATTTTGTTTCCTCGAGTAGGGATCGAACTCCCAACCAGTCGCGTTTACATTCACACTTTGTTCCTCTGCACCACGACCGGCCGGAGAAATGTGAGCTTAATTGAACAATTGGTTTAATATAATGTTGAATTCTTTCACTCCACCACTCTCCTCCATTGACTCCCCAGAAGCGTCTAAGTCGAAATCAACTGTAAAAGCTGAGAATGAGGTCACTCTTCCAGTAGATTATAAATAAAACATAAAGAAGATATAAAAATTAAAAAAAAACGTGGTAACTTTTTAAAAATATAAGAGATTTTTGAAAAAAAAAGCCCTATTCTCTTAACGTTCGGTAGTTTAAGCTGAACGCTTACAATAAATGGTCTATCTAATAAACGGTTATATCACGGCCTGACCCCGCTCTCGTACAGATTATTAATGTCACTGCAATATTACTCTGAACTCCCATAGCCTGTGCTTATATTAATTATTATTGTTACTTTCGTATAAAATTTAATCTACGAAAATATGTTTTGGAAAAACTTTATATTTTTGATGCTTATAGAGGTCGTCGCGGCGGAGGAGTAGAGGTATACACTTGGTGGTATGACATTTTTATTTTCTCGCTCTGATCATAAGGCAAAACGCGGCGTTGGGTTCCGCCAATCAACACGCAAAAAATATTAAAAATAAAGCCAGAACATGGGAAGCGGAAGTGTTTAATTGAGAACGGAGTTTATTATTTTACTGTTCGCGCGATTTATTGCCATAATTTAATTTATCAACATTTATTATTCAAGCAGTTTTGCAGTTCTTTCTATTCAAGCAATAATTTTTCTTTTTCAAATTAACGCAACTCCCTCTATTTATCCTGCTATATGCGGGATATAGCAGGGTAACCAGAGGGAGCTTAGTGCTAAGACACTCTGCTCTAGAGCTTTAGAGGCATTGCGTATTGAGTGGCGGAACTCGCTTTACTTAAAAAAGTAAACGACAAAACAAAAATATTTAATACCCAATTTTAACCGAAAATTGCTAACTTAATTTCATAACAGAGTAATACATTACTATTACAGTTGCTTAGTGTCGTTGCCTAATGCTACCCGCAGTAATAGCTGTATACGATAGGCGCTTATAATAAATATCGTGGAATGCTCCCTACCTCCTCCTACAACTGTTTATAACTATTTCTATACAATATTAGTTTATAAATATAGTCTATTGCAGTATTATATGTAGTATTATAGTGGCCAGTTAAACGCAACTGGTTGATGGGTTCGATTTCCAATCGAGGATATGATATATTTCTTTTTGTTTTTACATTTTTAAAGTGTCTACACTTAGGAAAGAAAAATACTTATTAAGAAAACGTATCGTCTCACAGTAGCATCTGGCGCTCCGTTCTGTCTGACTACCCTGCTAGGGATACAGCGTGAAGCTAGATTAGATTAAGAAAACGTATAAAAATTTAAACGTAGCGGGATTTGAACCCGCGCCTCTTTGGAAACCTTTCAATTGCTCTGACCACCTACTGAGCTTAGTTCAAATTTTGAATACGTTTTCTTAATAAATATTGAAATGTTCTATATTATTTATATTTATAATTTATTTATATTTATAAGAGTAAAAGAGACCTCTGAAAGTTTTAAAATGTTATTTTTTTATGGTTAATGAAAATCTACAGCTTTAATATTAGTTAAAATGTCTTCGCATTCAACATTTTTTGTTTCTAAATATTTTTCTTTCCTCCGTATGGTATAACATTTTAAAATGTTATAAAACCTGCAAATTATTTATTTATTAGCTGTGGATTCGATTTCCACTCGAGGAATGAAGTATTTAATATTTTAATTTCTTCGTCTGATAACAAAAATAAAAACGGTATATGGCGGCGTTAAGTTCCGCCGACGTGTCTTAATGGGAATGGAGTATGAAAACACCTATAGCGACATTATAAAAAGATTTTATCAAGTATATCAAATTATAATAATATATAATTTCCATTACATTTACTAAGCAAAAACAAAACAAAATCTTGCTGTTAGTTCGACGGTGACGGACGGACGGCCTAGGCCATGACTTGGAATTAGGATTCTCTCTGTCATGAGAAAATTTTGTCTCTTTTAATAGGGATATATGTTTAATAAGGTAAAATCTGAAACATCTAATATTGTCAAGCTATACGTGAAACGTTAATATTTTTAAATAAAGGAATTCTTATCAGTCACAGACAAACCAACAAACGCGCTAGCTCTTTAAATACACTGAAATATTAGTAAGTTTGATTTCTGTGCGTTTGATTACTTAAGATTATCTTAAGTTCACAGCTAATAATTTATAAAAATTAAAAAATATTTTAAAATAAATAATAAAAAAGGAAAAGCGTTATATATGTTATTAATGTTTATTCGAAATAGAATTTTTTTAAGTCTATCTGGGAAGGTGTTACCGACGTTTCCTACAGTCGTGGTCGCCCTCAATACTTTCCTTCATTTGTATTGTAAGTTCTCAGTTTAGTGCTAAATATCATATCGGAAAGTACATTTGTCTGAATCACAACAATCTGGATAAAGAAATTTCCAGAACATATACAACAACAAATTTATTATTTTTTATTACATCAATACATTTTTGATTATTTAAAACTAAACTTAGCTTGCCTCATTGTTTCATCGCTATAATATTTTAACTTTTAACCACTTTATAAATCTTTGTTTCAAATAATAAATAAGTCAGCTTCACACTATATCCCATACAGCAGGGTAAGCAAAGGGTACCTAGCGTTAAGACACTCCGTTCCCCACTTTTCGCCTCGACACCAGAACAATAAAATTATGTAAATATAAATGTAACTAAATATTACATCTCCTCAATCGGGGATCGAACCCACAACCAGTAGGTTTTACAGTCACTGTTCGTGCCCCTGCACCACGACTGGCCTCTATATATTTTTTTTGTAATTTTAAGTTAAATAAAAAACGAAACAAATGAAAACTTAAAAGATTTTATTTACACCGTATCCGTATAAGTATTTCTTAAGCCCTCGATTTGTAGCAATAAATAGCCGTCGCTCCGTCGTGAGATAGGACGGTGCAGTTTAAAAATTATGAGTGAATTTCCAGTCTAAAGCTGCTTAAATCTCGAGATATACGAATTTGCGAAAATCGTTTCCAGATAACCTTTTGTGTCTTTATTTTGAAATCTCGCGTAACATCTTTTGAATTTGTATTTTTATATTTGGAATTTGAGATTTTACAAATATTTGATTATTTGATGTGGAGAACAATTTAATATTAAGTCTTAGGTTCGATAAAGGCTTCGTCCTTCCGTTTGGCAAAGAACCGGTATTTTCTACGTTTTGATTTTATTATTGAATTTCATTGAAATAACGACACAAAAACCATCGCTACGGCTCATAGATCAACGGGCGAATCGTAGGTATTTTAAGTGCATATTACTAATATCTATAATTAATTAACTTTGTTTTTTTTTTTGGTTTGTTTGTTGAGTTATTTTAATATATCAAACACAAGCTAGTTACTTTTTTGATGTTATATTGTTTTCTTTTGCCATTTTTAATATAACAAAAATTTCATCAAATCAGCTTCACGCTGTATCCCCCACACAGCAGGGAAGTCAGAGGGAACCTAGTGTTAAGACACTCTGTTTCGCACTTTCTGCCGAATTCTGGAGGCATTGCGTGTTGAGAGGCAGAACTCAACGTCGCGCTTAGCCTCGACACCAGAGCGACGAAATAGAAATATAAATTCAAGTAAATATTTCATCTCCTCGAGTGGAGATCGAACCCACAACCAGTCGGATTTACAGTCACACTTCGTGCCACTGCGCCACGACTGGCCAAAATTTAACATAACGATAACTCAAAATCTGCATCTTATATAAAAAAAAACCAACAGAGCATCTCAAATATATAGGTAAAGTTAAAAAGGTCACGTATAATATTTTCAAAGATGTTAGAAACTACGTACATCTCAACCAAGTTTCTGAACGCTTTTCCTTATCTCCGGCATTCCCATTAAGGTGGAAGCTCACAGCTTAAGCACTTATATTAATTACCTAAATGCGTTTAATTTTGTGACAAGGTCAAGTTACTTCCAGATGTCGCTGACACAGAGCAGTTTATTTTAACGTTAACGTACAGTGCGGTCGACGAGTCGTGGCTGTCGTGAAGTTAGATAATTTATTTTTCTTAGTTTTGGTTATGTTTTTTTCGATTGCAAAATTTTAAATTTAATATAAAATACAATTTAAAACTTATATTTTTAGTTCTTTTCACACAAAATTAAAAGAGCGTCAGCCCGCAAACCAAAATTTGTCAACTTTACTCGCCACGTAATTAAAAACTATACGATATATTCCGTATTACTATACGATATATTCCTACGATATATCATTAAATTTGACAAGAAGTAAACTAACAGTACAAACAAAGGCAAAAAAAAACCAAAAAATGTTAATTTCTATTGCAGAAAAAAAACACATTTCTCTATACTATCAATAGGTTCTATACTATCAATATAATATACAGTAAGTATAAAACACGAAAAAACTAATAAGAAAGACAATATTTTAATATAACAAAACGTAGCTAACATTTAATATGAACCTGAACTATTTTGCTGACGCTCAATAAAGATGCTCGCACTAGCTCAGAAATATTTAGTCGAATAATAGACGACAAGGGATACCTTATACTAATTACGTCCTGGATCGCTGTTCACTTGAGATTCTGAAAGGAATTTCTGTTTCTATCTATTTAGAGATATCAACAATTGTACTGTTTCCATTATATCTGTTTCTATACACAATTGTTTTGTATAAGGACGGAACTTTCGTAGCTTTGCTTGATATTTCAATTTCGTAATTATTAGGGTTTTGAAGTTAAAATTTGTTTATATTGTAGAGATGTATTTTAAATTGGCTTTAAAATATAAGCTTAGAGGCCTCGAGGGGATGAAATATTTGTTTCAATTTATATTTCTATTTCTTCGCTGTGGTGTCGAGGCAAAGCGCGGCGTTAAGTTCCGCCGCTCAGTATGCAATGCCTCCAGAACTCGGTGGAAAGCGTGAAACGGTGTATCTAATAATACTAGGTTCCCTCTGCTTATTCAGCTGATTACTTTAATAGTTTTATAATATAAGCTTTAAAATAACAAGATATTAACTAGCATGGATGGCCATCATACGTCTTGTTTGCTTCTTACTTCAGACACACACACTCCCACTAATTTACTAATTAACTTTCTAGAATAGTACTGAAAATTAATTTGAATATGACGACAAATGAATATAGTAACTATAGAAGATGAGTAGAAAATATATGTATAAACAAATAGAAAAACTGTAAATAAAAGTATTTTTATTACGTCACAAAAGTAAGTAAATAGAGAGCGGAGTGTCTCATTTTACTAAGTAAGGTAGGGATAGATAAAGTACCGAGTTAGTTTATGAAATGCAGGTATGCAAATATACGAATACATATTATGCATAGTACCTTTAAAATTTAAATACTACGAAAAAAGTCATAATGCAAAAATAAAGCAAAATTTTTTGCTAAATTAACCATGTTTCAGTGAACTCATTTCTCATAAAATAGAACGAATTTTATTGGACTTCATATGTATTTTATGTTTACTTGTATATTTCGAATATTAAAAATTTTTCATATGTGATGTATATATTTTTTTATTATTCGGAAAAACATACAAAGGCTACAACATACACAAAAGAGAAATTTTATGATCTTTCAAATTCATACAATATTGATACATAACGATTATTTTTTTATACGTATATACCTAACTATATAAACTATATATTAAAAGTCATTATGAATATCAGGACCCCAGAACGACGTTATTCCATCAAAGCTGAAATTTTGACGATGATTAGTCTAATATGTTGTTTAAACTGTATATAAACTGTATAACCTACTTACTAACTCGAAAGGCGCTATTTACCTATAAATATCTACGTTAAAGTAGAAACGCTCGTATTTAAATATGTTTTTAAGAATAATGCAAAACATGTATAAGATAAATATATTTAAGGCCAGCTGTGGCACGAGGATAGAAAATTAGACTACAAACGCGCCAGTTTAAGTGTTCGATTCCCACTCGAGGAAATGAATTATTTGATATTTCCATTTTCTTCGCTATAGTGTCGAGGCAAAGCGCGGTATTGCGTTCCTCACTTAACACGCATTCCCTTTATAATTTGACGGAAAATGGGGAACGTAGTGTCTGAACACTAGCTAGCTCCCTCTGCCTACCCTGCTATATGCGGGATACAGCGTGAAGCTAATTTTTCAATTTAAGTATTAACCTCTCTAGTACATTGAATTCTCTGTACAACTCAGCACTGTTATTTTACGGCAATACAATTTGAGTCGGCTCAGCGAAGCAATTGCCAATTACGCAGTGTTAAAGAGGATGTGTGGTTAATGCATCTAGTGAATTAGCTTTTATGTTCTGCTATTCGAGCTTGCTTTCTGTTTATTTATTGTATTAAATATAATATATATAAATGGGGTACAGAAGGCTCCCAGGTTCCTTTTTCGTTGAGCTATAGTAGTGCAGGGGCGCAACCGTGCGATTGTCAACGCGACAGGTTCGATTCCAACTTGAAGAAATTAATTATTTAATATTTTCAATGAAATATTTTATATTTTCATTTGGTCGTTCGCGGCGTTGAGGTCTGCCACTCAATACTTAATGCCCAGTTCGGGGGAAAGTGGGGAATGGAAATGTCTCAATGAGAATGGAGTGTCTTAATAATAGGTTCCCAGGTTGCCTCTGCCTGCCTTGATATATGCGGGATACAGCGCGAAGCAAAAAAAAAACAAAAAAACTATTTTCGTTTTAGTAAAAGATATTAAATTTTAAGTAGTCGAAAGCCAGATTATATTTCGCGTAGAGTTGCTACCATTAAAATATAGTTAATAATGCAAAAATATTATATAAATATTTGGACACACTACGTGAAGCTACGGGCAATAGAGTGTTATATTATAAACAATTCATCGTTGGAACCGTTCCAGAGTCTAAATGTGTTGGGTTATCAATCAACATACGTAAAATTGTCAATATTCAATTTATGGCTGTTTATTATTACATTTAAAATATTTCTATATATATAAAAATGTCAGTATTAAAATTATTTTGAGTTAGATTCACTTTGTTTATTTGTTATCTTGGGTATGGCAATAGGGTAGGCGGAGAGAACGAAACACTCCGTTCTCAGCTTTGCGTTTTGAGGCATTGCGTTCTGAGTGGCGGTAGTCTGATATAATATGAGTTATTTATATTAAGACTAGCGATTCGCTTGCAGATTTGCTCGCGAAATCACGGAAGCCTTTCTGTTTTTTTACATATAATTGAGACTCAAACGCGGCTTCACTCGCTGAAACCCTATGTCCTTTCTAATATCTTCGAATATGTGTACAAAGTTTTATGATAATTGGTTAAGTAGTTTTGGTGTACGTAACACATAATTAAGTGTAAATATAACACACACACACACACTTACAATCATATTTATAATATTATAATAGTATGATAATGTACTACGTTTATTTATAATCGGATCAAAATCGAATAAATTATTTTATGAGGGTTCATTTTTTAAATTTAAAAAGAGTGAATAAGTCAAATTACGAAAAAAATCAATTTAAATTTAAAATTGGTGTCCACAATTATACGGGAGACGAACCCGCGCTTCTTGGAAACCGACCGGACGCTCTGACCACTAAGCCATACGTTCTCATCGAGCTACGTCGAAATTTTTATACGCTTGTTACAACTTATTTATATTGTTAGCATTTCTGTAGGGAGATTTTTACAAATTTCCGCTATCCAAAGATAATTACTAAGAATTATCGTTTGGCAAGAGAGAATGCTATTTATAGGTTCGAGTCCCGTTACGTTCAAATTTTTAATACGTTTTTTAAATAAGTATTTTTCTTTCCTAAGTGTGGAATAACACTTTAAAAATGTTAAAAAAATATGATGAAGACATATTTTTGAACTAAACTTTCAACATCGATTTTATTTTATTTTATTTATCAGTTACAGTTTAGATTGCACGAACCCCGCATACACCATTTCCACCTTAATTTTTATCGCAAGACAACAATACACACCAAGTCATTCAGTCGTATGCCTGACAAAACATCGATTCGTGCTTGATTAGGCATTCACGTCGAAGGGTGAACCCGATTCAATCATTCAATCATTCAATCAAGCCTATTCGGATACGAATAATATATGTATTCGTATTTTGATCAGCGTATATTGTGAGTCGACGTGCATGTAACTTTGGTATTGTTTGTATTATTGTAATATTGTATTGAGATTAGATTATTGTTATTTACGTATTTGTGGGTAATTCTATTGTAATAAAGTTATATTATAGTGGAGGGTAGTTAAGTTTATTTTCATGGATCGATTGGTTTGTAGGATTTACAACGTTCCTCGAACCGAATTAAATAGAAATTGTAATTACTATTTTTGTTTTGGTAACAGATATCCTATGGCGCCAGCAATGGCAACACGCATGGGCAAACGACCGGATCATTACCAACTCCGGCATTTAAGACATTTAATGCAACTGCTTTTCGCATGACGTAATGCCGGGCCCCGGCGCCCAACCCACCTTTAAGGCCGGCAACGCACCTGCAGCTTATCTGGTGTTGCACGGGGTCGTGGGCGACGGTAATCACTTTCCATCAGGTGACCCGAACGCTCGTTTGCCGTGTCTTTTCCATAAAAAAAAAATGCTATATTTGACCATCGTGGCGTAGGGACACAAAGTTTGATTGTGAACGTTAAATATTGTGGCTTCGATTTCCTCTCGAGGAAATGAAATATTTAATATTTAAATTTAATTCCTCTGGTGTAGAGGCAAAGCGTGGCGTTGAATTTCGCCACTCTACACGCAATGCGCCCAGAATTCGATGGAAAATATTGAACGGATTTCCTTAATACCAGGTTCCCTCTGCCTACCTTGCCGTGTGTAGGATACAACGTGAAGCTGATTATATCCTATATTTTATTTTTATTTTAAGTTACTAATTAAAGAAAATTATATAATTTAATCTAATTTACATAATATAAATATCAAAATAAAACACTGAAATTCAAATATACATATTACCATATATTACAACAAAACGGGAAATCTTGGAAAAATATAACTCTAGTTTTTGCTTAATTTGGATAAAATAATTTCATATAACGTTTGTAACTTCACTCATGGGCACACATGCTGATGTAATTTAAAACCGTACGACAAGGCCCACTCTCCGGACTCACCGACACGAACTTTAATAACCTCTTGTTATTGTTTTGTTATCGGCTCGACCGCGGGCTCCGACTGACCCAGATCAAATTAGAATTATGCGAAAACTCATTTCACATACCATTTATAATATAGAAAGAAATAAACGTATTTTCTTTCTATTAAATATTGAAAAGTATTCCCCAATCTAATTATGGAATCGAGAAACTGTTCTATTTACTTCACGTTTCTCAAACTTTTTCTTAAATCTAGAAAAATGAAACATATTAATTTTTTTCTTATATAATTAATTTGAACGATAAAAGACTGTTTATGTTGTTATCTAAGCATTCAGTGTTCAGATTATCACTTGGACGACTTTAATAAGGCTTAATTAGCTTTACGGTCTGTCCCGCACGTAGCAGGATAGGCAGAGGGAACCTGGGAACCTAGTGTTAAGACATTTCCGTTTCCCACTTAATTAACAATTCAAAAAGATCATGCAATATAAAGCAACGTCTAAATCTCTGTATAAATCTTTACAACATCTATTGTTTATTACTGGTAACGTAGTCTTAATTAAAAATTTAAAAAATCAAATTCACGCTATATTCCGCACACAGCAGTTTAGACAGAGGAAACCTAGTGTTAAGACACTCCGTTCCCCACTTTCTGCTGAATTCTGGAAGCAATGAGTGTTGAGTGGCGGTACTCAACGCCACGCTTAGTTTCGACCGTTTTACAGTCACACTTTGTGCCGCTTCGCCACCACTGGCCTCAACAATTAAAAAATATATATTATTTCAATTGGATTGACACAAATGTATACAGAAAAGCATTACATACTTTTGCGTGTATATAAGCTATTAAATTACAGTACGAAATATATTTTGCATCATTTCACGTATCTCCTACTATAGAAGTAGAGTTTGTTTGTAGATACACGTCAAAGCGATTCCTTGTTTACTGTAAACGTACGATTTTAACTCGACGGAGTTTGTTACGAACTAGAATTAAAGCGAGCTCGTTTCCAATGATTCATTGTGATATAAAAAACGGACAAATAGAAATAGATAAGTTTACTGGCACCAGCGGGATTAACTTTTAATGAGGGTTTTATTCTAGTAGAGTAGGAACTCTATGTTATTTTCACAATAATTGATAACTATTTTTTTAATTAATTTTAATTTTTGAGGCCAGTCGTGGCGCAGCGGCACAAAGTGTGACTGTAAAACCGACTAGTTTTGGATTCGATCCCCACGAGGCAAAGCGTGGCGTTGAGTTCTGCCGATCAACAGGTAATGCCTTCAGAATTTGGTAGAAAGTGGGGAAAAGAGTATCTTAGGTTCCCTCTGCCTACCCTAATGTGTGCGGGATATAGCGTGAAGCTGATTTTTTTAAATTTAATTTATATAGAGTATAATTATTTACAGTAACTATTAAGTACTACGTAAAGGCAATTACCAAACCTATTGTTATACATATTTGTATAATAATATCTTTTGAAATATGAAGCTCGTGTTAACTAAAAAATGAAAATCTTTTCTTAACTAAAAAATGAAAATCTTTTTCTGGAAAATGAGCGCGCTACTGTAGCAGTACAGTAGCGCGCTCATTTTCCAAGGAATATAAATTTTGCTAAAATTTTTGACCATTTTTATCCTTTCTACAACTAACACATCAAGTGTTAATTAGGAGTTAAGAGTCTGTCAATCCTTTTGTAACGTACAGATTATATTAAATTCAGATCAAATTATACTTCAATACGTACAGAATACTTGAGGCCAGTCGTGGCGCAGGGGCACTGATTGTGACTGTGAAATTGACTGGTTGTGGGTTCGATCCCCATTCGAGGAGGTAAAATATTTACTTACATTTACAATTTCGTTTCTTTGTTCTGGTGTCGAGGCAAAACGCGGCGCTGAGTTCCGCCACTTAACACACAATGCTTTTAGATATCGGCGGAAAGTAGGGAACGGTGTGTCTTAACACTAGGTTCCCTCTGCCTACCCTGCTGTGTGCGGGATACAGCGTTATTTAATTTGATTCAAATTATACTTAAACATGATAGAAAACGTAGCACTCGTCATTACTTTGAACCCACAATAAAAAAAACCGATACGTCCATACAAATCCATATACAATATATACAAACGTAAGAGTAATTTCATTAGGACGCATCATTCAATTAACCTTATACCGCATAGAGACGAAGCGTCTTCATACAATGTGGACACAAAGTTTGCGTTCTAAAGGAGCAAAGCAAGCAGACTTGCCAACTGGGAATTTGCATGTTTACACACTTGCTTCTACGCTTAGACCTCCTCACCTGTAGTATGGATGCACCATAATATTGAGTTTCGTGAGATGTATCGATTGTAAACTGGCGATTCGTTTAAATGTTGTTGAACTATTAATAATGGAATTTTATAGGGAGAATTGAGTGTGTTTGATTATGTCAATGGTTCTGGGTTCAAATACAATAAATTGTATTTTATTTAGTTTAAATCAATACTTATTTAGAAAACGAATAAAAATTTTACGTACAGGCTAAAGTTCAAATTCCACATTTTAACTCTCGCCTGTTGGAAACCACTAAGCCATACGTTCTTATTAAGCTACGCTAAAAATGACAATAGATAATATGACATTATATCGTTAGAAAAGCAAATAATATTTTTTTTCTAGAAATAGTCTAGCTATTTTGGTTGTTTGTAATATCAGTTGTGTTTAAATACCTAATATTTAGAAATCTGTACTCGCTTACACCTACACAATTTTCTTTTACTTTCAGGATTCAACCCACACAGTACCACTACAGTAACAAGAAACTAGTGAAGCTAACTAAATATTTTAATTTTTATTTATCAGCTACACGCTGTATCCCGCACTCAGCAAGGTAGGCAGAGGGAATCTAGTGTTCAGACACTCCGTTCCCCACTTTCTGCCGGATTCTGAAAGCATTGCGTGTTGAGCAGCAGAACTCACCGCCGCGCTTTGCCTCAATACCAGAGCGAAGAAATGGAAATCTACATTTAAGTAAATATTTCATATCCTAGAGCGGGGATCGAACCCACAACCAGTCGGTTTTACAGTCACACTTTGTGCCGCTGCGCCACGCATGGCCTCTAATTCTTTAATTTTTTTTATGTAAAGAAGACATTTTAGTAAATACTCTGCTGTATAAACATTCAAGACGCTAAAGGAATATTTCAAACCACACGGAATTTATAAAGAGTAACTCAATATATAAAACTACGCGAGCTTCCTAAATGTACAGAATACGGGTAGTAGAGACTTAGTGGAGGCCTCGTTCCGCTACATTTAACTGATGAAAGGATGTCCTTCGAGTATGGGCTCTCGAGGAACAAACGAAACGTGAAGAATTCGCTGAAACCGAATCGTGTTTAATGTTAGAAACTGAATTATTTTTTTAGGAATTAAATAAATATTATATGAATGTTCAAACGTTTGTCTATAAAAAATTGTTTCTTTATATCTTGTATTACTTTTTTTTCAGTAAGTAACTATTAAATTAAAAGTAAATTTATTTTTTTCTTACTAGAACATTTATCTATTTAGCATAGACTTTTAATTTTTTATTAGCAGAGGCAGAGGGAGCCTAGTGTTAAAATACTTCGTCCTCCACTTTCCGCCGATTCGTTGAGACATTGAGTGCTTAGTGGCGGAACTTAACGCGGTACTTTATCTCGACAACAAAGCGAAGAAATGAAAATATTAAAAAAATCATTTCATCGAGTGCGAATCGAACTCACAACCGCTTGTGACCCCGCACCACGACTGATCCCAAATTTACTTGTTAAAATCCCAAGAGCACTGAAACATAGAACGTCATCTCAAGCTGTGTATATGTCACAATACATTTCAGCTATCAGTTCCACTCGAATAAGTCGCCTCAACGTCCCTTTCAATTACCACAGCCTCTATAGATAGGTAGCTAAATGAATAGACTTCGGTTTTCAGACCGTCCCCAGGGGTTGAAAAGGGCCCCTAAGCCTCGAGGCAGGCAGCATTCAACGGAGGTGGAATAAAGATGTAGACGTCTATCGAAAATTTCTACGTATCTCGAAGTAGGTCGGCTTGAAACCGTTTTAAGTGTAGAACTGCTGAGTGTTAGTTTTCGGTCGCTCTAACTTTTTAAAGGATATCGTATTACGGTGCTGTTGAACAAGTTTAAACTCCTGCACTTTTTTCTTTTCTTATCTACACACTGTATCCCGCATGTAGCAGGGAGGGAGGGGAAGAGCAAGAGAGGGAAGGGCAGAGGGAGGCTAGTGATATGACACTTCGTTCCCTATTTTCCACCAAGTTTTGGAAGCAGTGCGTGTTAAGTGGCGGAACTGAACGCTGCCATTTGCGCTGACACTAGAGCAAAAAAAAATTTTTCTCTCAAGTTGGAATCAAATTCACAACCTGTAGTGTGTGTCGTGTGTGTTTACAGTCACACACTTGCACCTCTGCTCTACGACTGGTCTCAACACTTATATTAAATTGTTAAATGTAATAGTATTTAATAAGATTGATGTGTTCTGGGATTTTTTAACCCAATTCTAATTTTAGGGTTCTGTATATTTTAAGGAAAAAAGGTACCCTTATGCGAGTACGAAAGAGGTATGTAGAGACGTGTCTTGACAGAGCTTTTATCTCAGGAACTCTTGTATATATCGAGTCGAAAATTAAACCATAAACCTAGATATACGGCATCATGATTTTCTAAAAAACTAAACGTATTTCTACATTTACATAAAAAAAGATATGGCCGTTTATATAGCAAAAAACGCGTATTTCAATATTATAAAGAGAATCAAAATTAATAGGATACTTCCGATTGACATAGAATTATGAAATTTGGAATCTACAGGTACTATTAGTTCAGGAAAACTATACATTTGTGGTTAAATCCAATAAAATAATTGGCTTAAAAGGGGAGGAAATAGGGCTCTGGCTAAGCTAAGGCGGAATTTCGGAAATTGTCTCAAATTTTTATACGGAACGTACGGTGGGCGAGCCCGACTCGCGCTTGTCTGTTTTTTTTTATGAATAGTGTAGTGCAGATTTCTATATTTATGGTCTCTTTATTTTCTTCTTCACTTCTTTTTTACACTACGGTGATAGCCTAAAACCTAATTGGTCTAACTGGGAAAATAGTAGATTTTAATTGCTAAGATTTGTCTGAATGAGTAGAATTGAAACCACGTCGCAAACCGTGCTACTATTGAGTCAAGATTTAGGTACTTAATGTCAGATTTTACTTATTTTGATATCATCTTTTGAGGAGTATAAAAATAATAAATGTCATTTAATGGTGAATATAAAAAAAGTCAGCTTCAAAGCCGCACCCAGCAGGATAGGCAGAGGGAACCTAGTGTTAAGACACTTCGTTCCCAACTTTCAGTCGAGTTCTGGAGGCATTGCGTGTTGAGTGGTGGAACTACACGCCGCGCTTTTTGTCGAGGACACCAGAGCGAAGAAATGAAAATATATATTTAATTTCCTCGAGTGAGGATCGAACCAACAACCAGTCGATTTTACAGTCCCACTTTTAGCCCCTGCCCCACGACTGGTCTCTATAAAGAAAGTTTCAATAAGAAATCATGTTTTCAAATCTATTTTCAAAACTGTAAGAGGACAAATTCTCCAACGATTCACACGAAAGCTTGACACCGGTATCGAACGGTGCGCCATTGAAAATGATTTCTCGAATTTCTGCTCAAGACATAAGTAGGTCGCGATGTTTTATAGCTACATTTCTCACTGGAGACGTTCCTTAGCCTTTTTATAAGAAATTTGGTTAAAGTCATTTCAGCAAATAAATGTCAAATTTATTTTGGGAATCCACAAATTCTCGTTTGATCAAATCGTCAACAGCCAAAAGATCAAAATTTATTACATTTAGGCTCAGAACAAAGATCATAAAAATAGATTCTATAGATTTTAGGTTTTATTAATACGTAACAACTGACCAGACATGCGGTTTAACGCCATAACGGGTTTTAATTTTGCTGCAAAAAACCGATACACAAATAAAAAATTACGATACACAAATAAAAAATTATATCAATGTGAAATGATATTATAAATAATATATTACAATACTTCTTTACATATGTATTTTCTGTTAATTATTGTTTTAGCGTAACACTGTATCGCGCATACAACAGGGTAGGCAGAGGGTACCTATAATTAAGACACTCCGTTCCCCATTTTTCGCCGAAATGACAATATTCAATATTTCCTTTACTCGAGTGGAGATCGAGGCCACACGCAGTCGCGCATACAGTCACAAATTTGTGCTCATGCTGGCCTTTTTAAATTGTCTATTAAAAACTATACTATTTAAAAATGATATTGAGGGCAGTGGTGGCGCAGAGACACAAAGCGGGACTGTAAAATTGACTGGTTGTGGGTTCGATCCCCACTAGAGGAAATGATATTTTTATTTACATTTATATTTCCATTTTTCCGCTCTGGTGTCGAGGCACAGCGCGGCGCTGAATGCCTCCAGAACTTGGCGGAAATTGGGGAACGGAGAGTCTTACCATTAGGTTCCCTCTGCCTACCCTGTTGTGTACGGGATACAGCGTGAAACTGATTTATTATTTTTTTAAATTATATTATAAGAATTAATGGTGATTTAACAATATTGCATTTCAATACCAATAATATAGAATGTTATGTCGGTATGTCGTGTGTCTGCACCGCAAACTCGCTCGGTCCCATGATTCTGACATCTGCTTTCTTTTATTTGTCGTTCATTTATTTTCTTTCAGAATTTCACCTTTTGTCTATTGTCGAAGTTCAGCGCGCGCCCGACGCCAGCAGCACGTTACGTTTCTAAATTAATTTTGTTTGATTTGCTTTGTGATATTTTTGCCGAGAACTCTATAACAAATTCCTGTTATATATAGATAGGTATATTTTTATTTTTAGAAACGATTTTTGATGAATCTATTTTAAAATATTATGTATTAGAAATACCTTGATGTTATTTGAGAGTAGACCGTATGTACATACCTGTAAAAAAGAAGAAAAATATAATTATGATTTTTTAATTTATTTTTCACTTTATTTACTTTTATA
This sequence comes from Heliconius sara, assembly GCA_917862395.2. NCBI lineage: Eukaryota > Metazoa > Arthropoda > Insecta > Lepidoptera > Nymphalidae > Heliconius > Heliconius sara. Next base: position 7,957,881 of record OU860787.2, on the reverse strand, counting down.
TAAAAACATTGTCACAGTACTCAAAACCATACTTTGTCTCTGACCGAATATATATACTTGTATATACTTGATATATATTTCTTTGTTTTATCGTAAAACACGATCTAACAATATTATATTCTATAGAATTATTATGTCTCAAAATATACTTTCACGTCTAGAAAACCGTCGTGCCCCAGGAAAACAAGGACACCCTTCAATAACACGATTGAAACGCGACGGTTGTGGGTTCGATCACCAGTCGAGGGAACAAATTATTATTTCTCAATAATTTTCATTTCTTCGCTTTGGCACTAAGGCAAAAGCCCGGCGTTGAGTTCCGCCAGTCAAGACGCAATGCCTTGAAAAATTTGGCAGGAATACAGCGTGAAGCTGATGATGATCTAGAAAACCAGCACCAGCAAAAATATGTTTCACGTAATAAGTACGTTTTATGTGAAACACCTTTTTTGTGTTACGCTACCAGCATCGCGCATATAGTAGAAACCTAGTGCTATGACTATCTTTTCCGAGACATAACGTATCGAGTTTTATATGTATAAATATAAAGTTTAAACGGTACTAAACACCGCAATTTATATTATCAGAGCAAAACAAAAATTAAAAAATTAAATCTTCCTACAGCAAATCTAGTTTTAGCTATGGAAACTTTAATTATATTATATTTCCTTCTTTTAGTGATATATAATATGACTTTTGTTGAATTCTGCCACTCAACACACAATGCCTCCAAAATTCGGCAGAAAGTGGGGAACGGAGTGTCTTAACACTAGGTTCCCTCTGCCTACCCTGCTGTGTGCGGGATACAGCGTGAAGCTAATTTATTTTTTTAAATTTTAATATGACTTGACTATGAAAACTAACTCTATCATCACACGCCCCACTCCTATAGACGGCTGCGATTTATCTACACTCACATTAGTTACACCTGCATTGAAGTCCCGTTTCCTGGAGCAGTTAAAAGTTGTGCCATTAATCCATCATTGTCGGCAAGTCCGCTTGCCGGTTGGACTGCCTCGCTAGTGCCTTTTTGCCATTTCGGTGCAACCCCATTTATAGTGTGTCAAGTTGCTTCGTGATTTTCTTTTGTGTAGCCAATGGATAGATTACTAGTTGTTGTTATTTTTTTTATCAGGTTCACGCTGTATCCCGAATATAGCAGGGTAGAGGGAGTGTAGTGCTAAGTCACTCCGTGTTTCACTTTCTGAAGAAAATCAGCGACGGGCCTTGGTGTCAGAGCGAACAATAGAAAATATTAATAAACAATAATTCATTTCCTTGAATGGGGATCGAAGCCACAACCGTCGTGTTACTGTCACATCCTTGTGCCCCTGCACCACGCCGGCCTCAAAAGCAAGTTGTGTTTAAATGCCAAATATTATGTATAGATAAAGTGTAATTAATATATTTAACTACTTCTAATCCATTTACATAAATAATTAATTAATAAATTAAATATTTTAATATAGTATGTATAAAAAAATCATATTCTTAAACGTGCATACAATTTAATATATAATAATGGTTTGATAAACCCAAAATTCGCTATTCACTCCCCAACAAAATACAGCACAAACGGTCCGTTGTACTAATTGGCTCTACAAAATTATGAAACCTAAATATTTTGACTTAAAACTAACCCTAACAACGTTACGTCAGAGAAAATACTAGCAGGATAGTATAGTAAAGTGACCTTACATTGTATGAATACAAGGATTATAATCGTATAAAAGCACAAATTCGATGTGTGACCTAATGTAATGTAGGAGGAACGGCTAGCACGTGGATTTTTATGAGAACATAAAATTTCACTTTATACCATTCAGAACAGCTTTGAACAAATTCTAGATCTGCAATCTCTATTAATATAGACATAAACTTTATAATCGGAGAGATTATGATGTTGCGACCATGCGCTACTAATTTTTTATAAAAAATGCTATACAATATTGAAACCTTCTGTTTAGGATGTTTTACAGAGGGAAGAAATATTTTAATGTTACGACAAGATGTTTTTTATTATATACGCAGGGGCACAAAGTGTTACTGTAAACGTCAAAGGTCGTGGGTTCGACTGTAACTCGAGGAAATGAAATATTTAATGTTTCCATATTATACGCTCTGGTGTCGACGTCGACATACGCGGCGTTGAGTTTCGCCATTCCACACGCAATGCGTCCAGAATTCGGCAGAAATTGGGGAGCGGAGTATCTTAACATTTTTTTCCAAACAAAGCAACATCTTTTAAAAATAGAATAGAATAAATTTATCTAATTTTTTTAATCGTATTTTCTTACATCTATAGAAAAACTTAAAAAGAAATAAAAAAAACATCAAAAGTATGTATACTTTTCACTAACAACATAATTACTTTTTTAATTTTGTTCATAAAACATATCCCGTGTTTTTCAACATCAACGACTTTTGATAAGCTAGAGGTCAATGATTCAATATTTCGTGCATTCTTCGAAACTTTTTCTATAAAGACGCTACACACGTACATACCTACTATCTACTTTAAATATATATATATATATATATATATATATATATATATATATATATATATATATATATATATATATATATATATTCACTCGCCACTTTCTGCCGAATTTTGGAGGCATTGTGTGTTGAGTGGCAGAACTCAACACCGCAATATATATATATATATATATATATATATATATATATATATATATATATATATATATATATAGGGGCCAAAAGTATCTTAAGTCAGCATAAAAATATATTATATATATCTATATGCTGACTTAAGATACTTTGGCGATAACAAGAAAAGTTTCATTCTGGCGAATAAATATGGAACGTTTCCGCGGTTCTTGGCCCTTCGCCATACATTACGTTACAGCAATTAAAGATGTTAAGTTATAATAAAAATGTTTGAGGGCAAACAAGATAAATCTATAGTTACGTTATTTTCTCTAACGTCATACATTCACATTCATACGATAGCTTGGCTTGTTGTCCATTACATTTACATAAATAATTAATTAATAAATTGAATATTTCAATAAAGTATGTTTATCAAGTCATATTTTTAAACGTGAATACAATTTAATATATAATAATGGTTCGATAAATCTAAATTAAATATATCACACTGTATAAAAAGACGATTTAAAAAATATATTGTTTTGTTACACTAATCACAAGATAGAACAAAAATCAAACTCGCTTCACGCTGTAACCCGCAATCTGCAGGATAGGCAGAGAAAACCTAGTGCTAAGACACTCCGTTCCCCACTTTCCGCCGAATATTGGAGGCATTGCGTGTTGAGTGGCGGAACTTAACACCGCGATTTGCCTCGACACCAGAGCTAAGAATTGAAAATATAAGTATTGTAAATAAATATTTCATTTACTCGAGTGAGGATCGAACCCACAACCAGTCGATTTCCTGTCCAGTTCAGTCGAGATCCTGCGCTACGGGCTGGCTTCTATACAAGACAAGATAGAAGTAAGTTCATATACTACATTTTCCAAATGAAAAATCTATAACTAATAATGGTAAAATTCAGTAGGTATAACTTTTTAAGCCTAAATCTGCAAATTATGTTTTAAAAGACATTAAAGTATGAAGTAAACAGCATTCCGCTCCCACCTAATGATCATTGCTTGTTTCTCTTTCTTTCTTTTTATCTTTGAAGATTTTTTTACCAAAGCTTTGTAGAGTATATTCTTTCAGAGATACTTATAACAAAAAATATAACAGCCGTATAAAAATTACCGACATTGTTTAATAGAAATGTATTATTTATTTGGAAAGTGGGAATCTGAGAGGTGTGACTTCAAATCTTATACATATACAGTATTTTTTTTGTGGACTCTTATCTATTCCTGTATTGAATAATGGAAATTATGCATATTTATTCTAAAAAAAATCAAATCAAATCAGCTTCACGCTGTATCCCGCACTTATCAGGATAGGTAGAAAGAACCTAGTTAAGACACATCGTTCCTCATATTCCGTCGAATATTAGAGGCATCGCATGTTGAACGGCGGAACTCATCGCCGCGCTTTCGCCTCGACTCCAGAGCGAAGAAATGAAAATAGAAATTTAAGTAAATATTTTATTTCCTCGAGCGGGGATCGAACCCACCACCAGTCGATGTTACAGTCACACCCCTGTACCACAATTGGCCTCATATATATTGTAAGAATGTATATAGTACTACGTAAACGCTTAAATTATTATTCTACTTACAAAGTAGTTTTCTTTGCCAGTACGTAATAGTGCTGATGTTGAAGTTGTGGCGAGAGCGGGAACTTCCGGTATTCAGCTATACAGTTGTTAGCAAGTAAAACATCGCATGAATGATGCAATACATGAACAAGAACTATATATTTCGCAATCATCCTTAGACAAAAATAATCTTTGGCAGAGGGAACCTATGCTTAACATTCTCCGTTCTTTATTTTCTCTCGAAATCGAAATATTACGTTACAAAACTACATCAATGCCCCACTTTGTAATTATTTTTATTTTTTATTCGTACACCACAGGAACAAAATATGAACTAATCGTTCCCTGATGATCACCTATGATCGAACCCACAAACATCGCTTTTCCACTCAGCCCCCACCCTCTATCCTCCTTTGCCACTATAGCCTTTAGATGGATAGATACTGGATTTCTAATTAAGTCATTTTCGTCTTATTTCAGTTTGTCGGGCATTTTATTGAGGTCAGAGTATTTAATAAGGTATATTTTAGAATAACTATAGGTAAAGATTTTTCTATAAAAGTATACATATAATATGCTGATGAGGCCAGTTGTATCGCAGGGGTACGAAGTGTGGTTACAAAACCAACTGGTCGGGGGTTCGATCCCCACTCGAGGAGATGAAATATTTACTTAAATTTTGATTTCCATTTCTTCGCTCTGGTGTCGAGGCTAAGCGCGGCGTTGAGTTCTGCCACTCAACACGCAATGCTTCCTAAATTCGGCAGAAAGTGGGGAACGGAGTGTCTTAACACCAGGTTCTCTCTGCCTACCCTGCTGTGTCCGGGATACATCGTGAAGCTGATTTGCCCTGCACAAAACCATCCCGAATAAACGAGTCCAAACAAGACAACAAGGTCCTGACAAGTTTCATCAAATTAATTTTGATTTATCTTCAGCATCTCCTGTTCTCAATTAAATCACAAACTTATTAGATAAGTAGAAGGTATCTATCTCATTTCATACACATTCCGTGACTGGTACACGTTTATTAAATTCTTTATGAAGCTTATACTGATCTCTAGCGATCGTGTCCGATCGTGTGATTAATTGGAACGTTTGTAAGGGGACAAGCTAACGTATATTTTTTTGTTACTTTTGTAAGTTTATATGATAATATCATATAAAAAAAATATATTTTTTTTAAACATATTTAAAGTGTTAATCCACACTTAGGAAAGATAAATAAGTATAATATATATTTTATTAATATTAGTAAGAAAAATATATTTTTTTTTCAGATTTACCCTCTTTGTTCTATTTGTACGAATAAAAGGATAGGCAGAATGAACCTAGTGTTGAGATATTTCGTACTCCACTTTCCGCAGGATTTTTGAGACATTGCGTGCTGAGTGGTGGAACTCAACGTCGCTCTTTACTTCACGTTACTGTCTTTCGAATATAAATCGAACCCACAAACGTCACGTTTTCAATCACACGCGTACACCCCTGCGCCACGATGGTCCCTAAAAATATTATTAGTATAAGAAATACATTACTGTACTCTATACTCTAGGATCTTAGAAACAATTTATTTGAGACATTATTCACTTTGCTAAATTTACATTGCAGTAGGCCATATAATATACTATAATATTGTATTCAAACGCATCAAGGTCCATTTGCAATATTGCAGATGAAGCCGGCCGTGACTGATCGCCCATAATCTTCTGTGTACATATAATATGGCAGTCTTATATGTTTCCTTCTTTATTGCTCTTGGTATTCTTGGGTTATATAATGTGTGAATCATTTAATATTTTAATTTAGGCTGTCGTGGCCCAGGGGTATCGGGTGTGACTGCCACGCGACGGTCGTGGGTTCGATCACTCGATCACTCGAGGGATTGAATTCGTATTTCTTAATATTTTCATATCATCGCTCTGGCACAAAGGCCCGGTGTTCGTATTTAAATACGTTTTACAATACAAACCTCTAACTATAAAATATACGTTTTCAATCGGATGTTACAAGAATTTACTATTGCCACTGAAAACTTCATCGTTCAAACGTCAATATTTTTTTTATGACACATTGCAAATCTGAAATTGTAATTGCAATTATTCCTTTAAATTGGGAAGGTTTAATATATTTTTTAGATGAGAGCAAAGAAAATGGAAACATTAAATGTTTCATTTCCGCGAATGGGAATCGAACCCACAACCTGTCGCGTTCATAGTCACACTTTGTGCACTTTGCGTCACATCTTTTATATATTTATATTTAAACCGTAGGAAAGACTGTATTATTAATGATGATCTTATGATAGTTCGGACAGGAGGATATATACGAGGGTTACATACCCACGTCACTTGTTGACGTATTGTTGATGACGCATCTTGGTCTCTGTGCTCGTGTGAAATTGTTTCAAAATTCAAAAGTCTACGTAAATATTTATTCCAAAACCGTATACTATTCAAGATATGAGCAAACAAAAGTTGCATGAAAATTATCTTTTATTTTTTCAATAAATATAATTCTTGCGATTTTTAGGGTTTCGTACTTGGAAAGGATGAAATGAAACCCCTATAGTATCGCTATGTTGTTCGTCTGTGAGGATGTGTTGAGGTATCAAGTTGAAATCAAATGTTAGGGTCTATAGTACCTTGGAGCAATGAAAAAAACAAATATTCGAAAATTTCAACTTTTACAAATTATATTCATTTCTGCTCTTCAAAAAATTGAGATATATGGTTTGGTTATTTGATATTTATTTGTAAGTGCTCTAAACCAGCCTATATGTGGCTCCCCAACCTCCCTAGCTAGCTTTAAAGCTACTGCTTTCAGAGCTTAATCTAGACAAAAAAAATTTTAATATTTTCTTTGTGTTTTAATATCGCGTTAACTATATGAACTTGGAAACACAGTTATATTGAAATCGCAGACAGACATTTCAATATATTCTACCACTCAATACGCACTCTAGAATTCGGCTGTATGTGGATAACGGAGTATTCTAACACTTGGCTCTTTTTCCATACCCTACACGCGGGATTCAGCGTGAAGCTAAAAAAAAACAGTTTATATACAAGCTTTTTAACATATAAATTTTAGATAACTATTAAACCGGATATTCCTGTTGGTATTCGCGTTTATTTAGATCCATTGTTTAGTTTCATCAAAGGGTGTTGCTCTGGTAACATGCGTATCTGAAATTCGGTTGAAGCAGCGAGTAGTTTTGCGGCGACACAATTGATCCACTCATTCCAAAAAATAAAATAAATCAGCTTCACATTGTATCGGGAACTTAGTGTTAAGACACTCCGTTCCTCACTTTTTACCGAAATCTGGAGGCATTGCGTGTTGAGTGGCAGAGCTCAACGCGGCGCTTAGTCTCGACATCAGAGCGAAAAAATGGAAATATAAATTTAAGTAAATATTTCATCTCCTCGAGTGGGGATCGAACCCACAACCAGTCGGCTTTACAGTCACACTTCGTGCCGCTGCGCTATGACCACTCATTCAAATTAAGTGTTAATTATGTTTCTATAGTTAGATTTGAATACAATTGTTCTATATTACACAATTAACTCGATAATTCGGTATTGCGGTATTTATAGTTATGGCCTTTTGTAATAAGGCTTATTCGATATCGTGATGAATTAACTAGCATGTCTAAATTTATATCTGGTATAACTTTTGTGTTTATACTTTGATTTGGATGTGACAGTAATGCGATGGGTGCGGTTCGATTCCCACCTGAGGGAATGAATTATTTATTAATATTTTCATGTCTTCGCTCTGGCAATAAGGCCAAAATCCCGGTGTTGAGATTCACACAATGCCTTCAAAAAACTAACACCTAACACTAGGTTCCCTTTGGCTATCCTGCTGTGTGCGGAGTAAAGCGAGAAACTGATTTTTTTTGTTAGGAAATTTTTGCAGCCTGATAAGATCAGTGGAGTTTCTTCAGCAAATGCGCAATTTAAAAATGACTAATTATTGTAAGAACTTTTTGTCCTAGAAGATAACATATTTAATATATTGTTTCGAACTTTCATAATATAATATTATTATATCTATGAAAAATGTATTAATGTAACAAAATAATAAAAACGGATTACACCTAAAGAATTATTAAGTCTTCTTTCTCTGTATAAATCTCAAGAGAAAACGTACATAAATTGAGCGGCTTCTACTCGATGAACGAACTTATTTATGAAGCATTAATTAAGGCTCCTAAATTACACATAATAGTAGTTGTTGCTATGTTGGCATATGATTAAAAAAAGAAGATAGAAGTGTAGTATGCGTGCGTGCGTGTGTGTGTGTGTGTGTGTGTGTGTGTGTGTGTGTGTGTGTGTGTATGTGTGTGTGTGTGTGTGTGTGTCTTTATGTGTGCGTGCGTGCGTGCGGGCGTGCGAGAAGCAGAGGGAACCTAGTGTTACGACACTCCGCTTCTCACAAGGTATTGCGTGTGGACTAAACGCCAGGCTTTTGCCTTGGTGCCAGAGCGAAAAATGAAAATATTATATACTAGTATATAATAATTAATTCCTCCGAATTAGTATCGAACCCACAACCGCCGCGTTCCAGTCACACCCTGGTGCCACGCCCTGTCACGTTATCATTTCTTTTAAACTCTTTTTTTATTGCAATAGTACAATTTATAGAATTCAATATTTTGTCACCATATGGCGTTCTCATTTTTGAGCATATGAGAAAGGCTTGTGTTGGTCCCGATGTTTATTTGTTGTTACGTGACGTAGTTACACCCGGTCTATAAGGGTTTGCCTGAGGATTGCCCTAGAAAACTCCATTCAACTCACTCAGGATATGAGTTTTGAAAGTTAAGGATACGAAGATTAATTCTCTTGAAACGAGGGAAAGTTAAATATAGAGCGATGCTTGTGTTATTACGTTAGAAAACCACTTTGGAAGTCGTCGTGTTTAATATGTTGATGTGTTTTCAGGGTTCAGATTGTTTGAGTAACTATAACGCTATTATAACTAGATATGAATAATGATGTAGATTAGTATTTAGATTGAAATACATTAAAAAATATATATAAATCGTTATTTATTAACATTTTTATTAATTTTCATCGAGTTTAAATTTGATGTGGGTCAGCCCTGAAAATGTAGATAATGTTAGATAAGACACTGTAATGGATTTCATATACCACTCAAAAGACTTTCTTTATGTTAGTGTCAAAAGCGAAACATGACAAGAGAAATTTGGAATCAGTTCTTCAACAATTCAATGTTACAATTATTTTGTAAAAATGCAAAAAAAAAGATTAAATCATATATGTATTTGAGACCAGTCGTGGCGCAGGGGCACTAAGTTTCTTCGCTCTGGTGTCGAGGCAGAGCGCGGCGTTGAGTTCCGCCACTCAACACGCAATGCCTACAAAATAGGGAACGGAGGGTCTTAACACTAGGTTCCCTCTGCCTATCTTTTTGAATGTGCGGAATATATAGTAATAAGTGCGGAATACAAAGTGATGTAAAAAAATATATGTAGTTTAGTATAGATGAGATAAACGTTTAATGTTTATTAGTATGAATTATTTTATTTTATATGCTCGTTTATTATATTTATTATTGACGCTATCATAAGCGAATGTCCATATTATAAACACATCATCAGTAAATATTATGTTAAACCAAAATATTTCATACGCTTATGAAAATAGACATAGCAAATTATTGGCAGTTTTCTTTATGTTTTTGAAAAAATAAACGTGGAGTATTATAGTTTGACTGTAAAATCCACTGGTTGTAGATTCGATCCCCACTCGAGGAAGTGAAATATTTATTTAAAATTATATTTCCATTTCTTCCGAACGGAGTGTCTTAACACTAGGTTCCCTCTGTCTACCCCGCTGTATACGGGATACAGTGTGAAGCTAATTTAATTATTTCTTCGCCCCGGGGTCAGTGCACAGCGCGGCGTTGAGTGTCGCCATTCAATACGCCATGCCTCTCAAAATTCGGTGGAAAATGGGGAACAGGGTGTCCTGACACTAGGTTCCCTCTGCCTACTCTATTGTATGCACGATACAGCGTGAAGCTGATTTAAAATATGATCGAATTTATTTTTATAAGTTATATATAAATTATAAATAGTAATTCTACCTAAGAGCCAAATAATGAATGGTATTATCATTGTCATTATCGTTTACATAATAGTACAGATGATAGTAACATATTAGAATATTTTTTTTCCTTTTTAGCTTCACGCTTTAGCCGGTTAGGGCAAAAGCAACCTAGTGTCGAGGCACTCCCTTTTTTTCATTCTTCTTATATTGAATTAGGTGTAAAACGAAATGAAAATCCTTAATTGGGGATCGAATCCACAACTATAGCCATCGTTTACAGACCGCCAATGTTCCGCAGCGATGGTTGAAAATGCATAATATTATATTATATTAAAACTAAAAAGTATATAATTTATACTAGAAACTTTTTAATATACTTAGATATCGTCCAGACATTTTGCAGCGCTTTTGTAATGTCTTGGCACGGGCAAGCCGCTGTATTGCTCAACTGTAAAAACTTTTCGAAGACTTTCTTATTATGTTAGTTCTACTTACTGATTTTTGACGGTACATTTATGTTACATGGCGCAGAAAATTTAAGAGGACGTTCAGAATTCGTCGTACATATATATATGTATATATTTTTATTAAGTTTTCAACAATTTTACATAGTTTAATTTTTGTAAATTGCAGAGTTATTATGAAATCATAAATTCTAAAGACGAAAGAAAATATTATTTCTGCATTAAAGATTTAAGTGAGAGTGAGAAAGATTAAGATTAAGAGATGAGTGGTACATTAACTATGGAGACGAAGGCAAACGCTAGTAAGTCTTCTCGTTCATGTTAACTAATCTTGAAAATTCTTTAATTCGCTTGTCCTTCTGTGTGTTCTTGTCCTTCTTTTAAGTTCGTGCCAATGAAAATGTTAAATATTTCATACCCACGAGCGGGAACCGAACCCACAACCGTCACGTTTATAATTACACACTTCTACCGCTACGCCATAACAGCTTCAAGACTACACGCTTTATATATTAAATAAGTAAATAAATGACGATTTAAAATATAAATACTGAGTACAACAATTTTATGATACAAGAAAATAAATGACAATGAAATATAACGTTTGTACTCGTATGTTTAAAATGAGGGATGAGCATGTTGGGTGTAGCGGGATGACGCGGTGGCACGTGTCGGCGACGACACACGACACCGCCCATTAATCATCACTACCTTGGAAAATTTTAGGTGAACAGCCTTGGAACTTCCAACTCACTGCTTAAAACTGAAAATACCGGGTTTTTGATAACAATAAAATGTATGTTAGAATAACATTCCAATTTCTAATTCTAGACGTTACGTTTTATTGAGATAATCTCAGTGTTTCCGTCAGCCATTTTGTTTATTTTAACTCTTTTCTTTTCGTATGAACATTTATGTATACTTCTTTTTTTATCAGGTTTCTTATAAATATGTTAAATTTAGGCTAAGTCTTATATAATTAGATATACTGTAATATGACAAGTGAAATTCTTACTTTAGCTTTCTACCTTTTTTATGTACAGACACGTTTCGCAAAATGTATACGTTTTTTTTTCATAATAACAAAATAAAAAACTCGCTCCATTGAAGACAAAATCAATGGCTTTTAAATGCTTCCGGACTTCGACTAACAGATGCTGCATCTCACGGTGCTATTGAATCTGTGCTTTGTTCGTTTCCATTCTTCTTACCTTCCAATAGCGCTGTTGATATAATAGTCAACTTTCCTTTCTGTTATTTTCTAAAGTGTACTTCGCATTATTTAAAGATGCATAGGAAACTTTTTATCTCCAAGACTATGGACATAAAATCCAAACAGAATAGTAAGTGTAAGTAGTGTCTGTATATTCTTTTATTTCATATAAACTCAATAAGCAAAAGGAATTGTATGAAAATTCGTACATTAGAGATTTTCATAAATTACTAGCGACCGAAACGCAGCTTCGCGAGCTTAACTTTATTATTATAATATAGTCAAATTTTCAATTCATACAATATAATAATCATTAAAATATTATATAAATTGTAGCCCATGTCTTATTCTGATGTGATTCTGAACTGTAAAGAAATCAGCTTCACGCAGCTTCACGCTGTATCCCGCAGACAGCAGGGTAGGCAGAGGGAACCTAGTGTCAAGACACTCCGTTCCCCACTGTGTGCCAAATTCTAAAGGCATTGAGTGTCGAGTGGCAGAACTCAACGCCGCACCTTGCCTCGACACCAGAGCGAAGATATGGAAATATGAAGTAAATATTTCATCTCCTCGAGTGGGGATTGAACGCACAACCAATCGGTTTTACAGTCACACTTTGTGCCGCTGCGCCACGACTGGCCTCAAACTCTGGCCTGAACTGTAAAGCTTTATCTAAACCGTCACTAGCTTTTCAATTTATAATATTAGTAGGATTGATCTTAACACAATTTTTTCGTAATACATGTTAATAGATGTATGTATTGTATATACTACAACAAGTCATCTAGAAGTCAATTACAATATTATTTCGATTTACTTCCTCGCTTCGTAACAGGCAAATAAGAAACTCAACGTCTAATATAATATTTTGAAATGAGTTGTTTCTCGTAATGAATTTCACTCAAAGGACTGTTTCCTGTCTCACTTAAGTTAATTGAAATACCCAGCAATTTCGTTTTTACGCTTATTTAAGTGCCGGCTATATTGTGAGTCGAGTTTTACTAGCCGTGAAATGTAGTCCTGTTTAAAATGTAACTAGTAATAGCATTAATTTGAAATTAAATACTCGACTAAGCTAGGATCTTAGTCGACAAATTAATTTTGTCAAATAGGGATTTTCTTTTCATTTAATTAGAAAAATAATTGTAGAGAACAGTTGAGGGTTGTGTGATGATAGAGGTTTTACGGTTTTTATACCGCATATAGGATGAAAGACGGAGGTAGCCTAGTGTAAAGACACTCCGTATTATAGGATACTCCGCCCGATTTTCGAGACATTGTGTATCGAGTGGTGACACTCAAAGCCGCGCTACCTTGCTACTCGAGTAAAAAAAATAAATTTGCCTGAGTGGGAATCGAAACAATAACCGTCGCGTTTTAAGTCAAACACTTGTGCCATTGCGCCACGACAGCCTCCTTACCATTTTCATTTAACATAAACATATTTTGAAACTAGTAGAATATTTTTTCTTTATAAGGACTGAGTCAGATATTTTACTTTTTTTTCTTCGTTCAGAGAAGAATTTATTATAAACATCTATATTACGCCCTACAGCCCTCTAGACAGAAGTTAATATAAAATTTTCCACATCGGTTGCTGTAATGGCAAATTATTTGCCATTTCTATCATTTTCTACATGTTCATAAATATATAGTCTATATAGTACATATTACAATGAAACCGATTGGCTCGGATCCAACCCGTCGCTACCCGTCCGCTCTGGGTCACTTCACTAGGGATAATGCTGTCAACTTGATCTGCTTTCAATTACTTAGTAAATATATATGTACTTTTAAATTTAAATCTCACGAACTTACTAAAATCGTTACATTGTGAAAATTAATAGTTATAATTATTGTTATAACAACGTAAAATATGAGGACATGCGTAGTATTTTAGTACAAAAAGGTTGTAAATGTCAATCATTATAATTTTACTTTTTAATGTATAAGCTATTTGGTTACGATGCGTGATGGGACGTGTTGGCTCGAATCCAACCCGTTGCTCGTCTCGTTCTGGGTCACGTCGCTCGGTGCCGTCACTAGGGACGACACTACGTCTCGATGTCAACTCACTATGAATCCAATTACTTAGCTATAAAACAGTACTCGTACTGGAGCTTAAATTAAAGTAAAAAAGGTAAAATACTTTTAAGATTCTCATCAATACAATAGAATAATTAAATATGTGCTATTTTTAATACTATGCAAATAATAATAAAACTACACAAGCATGTGACATAATCACAAGCGTGTGACTGTAAATGCGAATGGTCGCGGGTTCGATTCTCACTTGAGGAAAAAATATAATATTTTCATTTCTTTGCTCTGGTGGCGAGAGCAGGTGCGGCGTTAAGTTCCGCCACTCAATACAAAATACCATCAGAATTAGAGAGTAAGAGGGAAGTAAGATATTTTAACACTTGGCTTTCTTTGACTAGCCTGCTACATACGGAATACAGTATAAAGTTAAAAAAAATATTTTTGGTCAAAAAACAATCTTTTTTTTAATTTTAATTGATAAATTGGTTGTATTAATATAAATCTTTTTATTTAATAAATAACGATAACGTATTAGAAATAAATTATATTTGAAGATCACTTAAGTTCAAAAAATCTACAAAACGCGAAAAGTTACCAAAACAATCTCAACAATTTTACATTAAAGTCAAACAGGGCTCCATTCAAAACATTTGGGATCTAACAGCGAAAAGTATTCAGAAGCGAGTAATATAAATTAAAGTTAAACTAATTCGGGATTCAAAACCTGCTTCGGTGCGTAAACTCATCCATTGTGTTCCATTTATACACTAAAAGGGTGGAAGGGACCACCGCCTTCACGTTAAGGTTAAAGATATCTCAAATAACTTCACTATTATATTTTGTTTAGTTTTATTTACCTCAATTTTGATACTTATAAGATAAAGACTTATTTATTTGAAGCCAGTCGTGGCGCAACGGTACAAAGTGTGACTGTAAAGAAGACAGGTCGTGAGTTCGATTACTACTCGATGAAATGATATATTTTTTTTCGATTTGGCGTCGAGGTAAAGTGCGCTGTCGAGTTTCACTACTTAACACGCAATGCTTCTAGGATTCGCTGAAAAATGAAGAATAGAGTGTTTTAACATTGGTTTGCTTACTCTACAACATAAAAATATTAAGACGTAATCCCTTTACTGTAACCGTCTTCATAACCGTCTCTACTGTGTGTTTTTATTTATATCAAAGCCCGCTTATGTGATATTTTGTTATATATTTCAGAATTTTACGCTGGGGATTCATACAAGAGGGTCATTATCAGCATTGCGGGTAAGATTATGTTACAAGGATCCGGCACATCTTACCATCTTATCTTAATAGAGCAATATTTTTTCTTTAAATATATATGTATATATATATACTTTTTTAACTTTTTAATACGAAAATGGTATTCGTTTTTATTTTGTTGTAAGAAAGAAAACTGTTGAAGTTTTTGTATAATAATTACAGAGAATGTTATAATTAAAGATGTAATAATTATAGTGAACAATTATTTTAAAATTTAAATGTTTTTGCACCACATTATAGTAACCTCAGCTTCTGGCTTTATCCCGCACACAGTGTTAACACACTCTGTTGCCCACTTTCCGCCGATGTCTGGAGGACAGTGGCGGAACTCTACACCACGCTTTGTCTCGACACCAGAGCGAAGAAATGGAAATATAAATGTAAATAAATATTTCATTTTCTCGAATGCGGATCGAACCCACAACCAGTCGACTTTACAGTCACACTTAGCTCCCCTGCGCCCCGACCGGCCTCAACAACCACTTTGTTAAATTTTAATATCAACCGAAAAATATATTTCAATCAAGTTGTACAGGCTCGGTGGATGAAGCAATGAGCAGCGTGTTTTTAATTAAATTGAAATATTCATCTTTACACGGCCATTTGTCTAAGGACAAAATTCTTGTAACAAAGGACTCTTAGTCAGATGAAATTTCCGGCGGGTCCACTCCAGTGCTAGAATGTTCTTTATTACCCCGTTACAAAAGCCTCTTCAGAATTAGGATCTCATTCGTTCCCCTCTCGGTTTACTCTTGCCCACTTTCCTGTAGGTACTTGTGTTGGTTTCCTCTTTTTAACTGTTCCTTCACTATTCACTTTGTTTGCTTGTATTTATTGTTTTTTCGTCAACTTTGCGTCTCTACAACGATAGTGCGCAGACATTTCTGTCTGTATTTCTCTCTTGTGTTTAAAAAGTATTTCTTTTTGTTTCTTTTTTTTTTTTTTTTTATTGTAGATAGGCAAGCATTTGTCCGCTATCTCACCTGGTGTTAAGTGACGATGCGAACGATGGTGGAGCATGCTTACCTAGGTAATGCCTATTCACTCTTGCCTTGAAAAGGGCCAGGTTATACCTGTCGGGGAACAGTTCAGCAGGCAGGGAGTTCCACTCCTCCAATTCTAAATTAAACAAAAAAACGACTGGTTGTGGGTTCGATCCCCACTCGAGGAGATAAGATATTAATTTAAATTTATGTGTGTGGCGTGTACTGCCACGCAACACGCAATGCCTCCTGAATTCGGCAGAAAGGGAACGGAGTGTCTTAGCACTAGGTTCACTATGCCTACCCTGCTGTGTGCGGTATGCAGTGTTAAGCTGATTTAATTTAATTTTAACGTTTACTAAAAATATAAAGGTATGGAAAATTACTACTATACATAGAAGCTTTAACTTCATGTTTTATCTTATAACAAACGATGTGTTAAGCACTTTCTGTTAAATTTTCGTGATAACGAGTTTATTTAGTGGCGGAACTTAACGCCACCCATTTGTCTTGATACCAGCGACGAAATGAAAGTAATTCCCTACTTAAAGTTAGAAATCGAACTCACAACTGTCACGATTACAATCACTTAATTTTGAAATACATTCTAAAAATAATAAATTATAGAAAACGTTAGCACCAAATATCCTCTCTATTGCAAATAAGAACGATTGAAATTATGTTAGAACCTATTATCTATGTGACGAGTAATCCTTATAGTGTAGTTTTATAGTACACCATGTACCGGACCCACTAAATGATAGCCTCTCCTTGAAACTCCGAACTAAGTAACAGCTACCTAACACTTAATTAGATAGGAATGAAATCAATGTTTTAAGGTGCTTGGTGGTTTTTCTAATGCAAAAGTTGTATTATCTACGAGACAAATAATAAAAAAAAATCTCAAATTTTAGTATAAAAAAGAGGTCAGTCGAGTCGAGACGAGTCGAGAAAAGTGTGATTGCGAAAGCGACTGGTCATGAATTCTTTGAGATTTTATTCGAGGAAATGAAATATTTCATATTTTAATCATCGTTCTGGTGTCGAGGCAAATGCGCGGCGTTAAGTTACGCTACTCTAATTTGGCGGAAAATGGGAAACAAATTGTCTCAACTCTAGCGTGCCTCTACTTACCCTGCTGTGGGTGGGATACAGGGTGACGCAAAAAAATATAAACTTTATATAATATTGAAGCAAATATAAATAAATTTTGTATGTTTGACTTTATTTATTTATTTTGTAATTTTCTCTTTTATTTGCTTAGTTTTTTTTATACAACCAAATCATTAAAAATCAAAAAATATTTATAGCCACTTTCACAAACCTTCTAATAAATTTCTTCCAATTCTGAAGCTACTCCCACTCTATTCTGCTTATTATTAACCGTTATTTCAATCTTTATTGCTAAAGTAATTGAATATTATTAGAACAACATAACATGAAATAATATTAAATTGGTATATTGTATTCTTTATGTACGAGGTGAATGTATCCGACGTTTTATTGCTTCAGGGTGTATCCTTTGTATGAAGACTGCGACGTCGTTCAGAGACTTGGGACCCAGTGGCACAGCACAAACGACCACTTAACACTATATTAGGTTGCAATAAAAACACATTTCGTTGCTCATATGTATTTCGTTTGTGCCAGTTTTTCTCTTTTCGCAAGTTGTTCCAATTTCTACTTTTAGTTATATTGCTCTGTTAATATTTTTTTATTTATAAATAATTTTCTTTGATGCTCAAATAAAAATGAAGTACGAAATATTAGTTTGTTTTATTTCAACAGAAGTAGTGGAGTAACTCTTGATATAAATTAGAAATTGGCCTCTTAGTACTCTGCGTTGCGATTTCTGTTCTTGTTTTACTAAGTTTTAAAAATATAATCATTGACTTCAAAAAGTAAAAAAAATAATGGGTTTGTGTACAGTAAAATTTGCTACTGTAGACATTTAGATTAACTCTTAGAAAGGAAAAAGAAGAGAAGAATAAAATTTGAATTACCATCTTTTGAATTTCATGTAGGATTATATTACTGTTGAGTTTGGTGCTGGCTCTTGTCAGAAGAAGTAGCTTTTGGTACTTGTCTGGTCTGGTGTTCTGGCCGGTGGTAGTTTTATGTACATTCGATGATTCTATTTCAATACAGAATATTCTGGGTCCCGCATGTAGCAGGGTGGGCAAAAGGAGCCTAGTTTTAAGTCACTTCTCACTTTCCGCCGAATTTTGAAAGTATGCGACATCAAAGCAAAGAAAAGAAGATATTAAATATTTAATTTCCTCGAGTGGGAATCAAATCCACAACCTGTCGTGCTTACTGTCAGATGCTAGTGCCCCTGCATCGCGACTGGCTTTATAAAAAAGGTGTAATTACAAAAAAATATATTAAAAAAAACTATCTTTGACATATTCGTATAAATAGAGTCTCGGTCAATGAGTTTTAATACATAATATGCAACGCTATCATAATAACTTCTTAATAATTAAAACACAGTATTTTGTATGTACATTTTAATTTAAAAAGAAGTCTTGCGTCGTGCGACATGCAGCTAGCTGTACACACGTGTGGATAGTGGGATATTCTTGGTGTTTTTTTTAAATTTTATATATAGGTATGTCTTCATGTTAATAATGGAAATATGTTTTTTTTCCTTTTAATCGTGATTTTAATTTGGTATTATCAATATCTCGAATTTGAGCGGAAAGTGTGAAACGCGATTTTTACATTCGGCTCTCTGCCTGCCTTGCTATATGTATATAGGGGTAAAGTGTAAAACTGAAAAAATACACATAAAAAGAACAGATTAAACAATGTGCAATTTCTAACACTCTAAGCATTATAATTGCACGATGTCACGTAAGTAAGCAGAGAAACCTTGGAACCTAGTATTAAGTCTCTATTTTCATTAAGAAACGGTTCGGTTCCCCACTCTCCGCTGAATTCCCGAGCATTGCATGTTGAGTGGCGGATTTTCTTTCTTTACCAGAGGGAGGAAATGAAAATATTAAATATTTTATTCTCCCGAGTGAGAATCGAACCTGTCTCGTTTACGGTACCAAGCTTATAGAACTGCGCCACGACGGCCTCTAATAATATGTTATTATTTAATTATATTTTTCTATAAATATATATTAGCGTCCTCTGTGTTCGTTTTTGTCAACCGGTTTTTTTTATTCTTTTTTTTAATGTTATACCTAAAAATTATATCTAAAAATATTTTTTGTCAGCCTTTGTTTCTATTAAATTTATATTCTTTTTCCCATAGCTTACAGCCTATGAGAAATGTAAATTTAATAGAAACAAAGCGAATTTCTTTCAGCTAGGGCGAAGAAGCGTTTGCTATATTAGTCGCTTTGATATTATTTAATTTCAATTTCTTTTTTCATGGAATATGACATTACAATGCGTGTTTAAAATTTTTAAAAAGGTGTTACGAAAGTCCCTTCTTATCAAGATACTTCCTTCCGTTCCCCACTTTCCGTTGAATTCTGGAAGCATTCCGTATTGAGTGGTCGAAATCAACACAAAGAAAATATTAAATATTTCATTCCCTCATTTGATATCCACTATCAAACACACAAACTGTCGCAATTTTAGTCACACCCCTGCGCCACGACTCCATAAAATCATTACATTTATCAATAAATAATTAACTTATACCCTCTATTTATTAAATATTACATGTTATTTTACCATAAAGGCACAAATATCTTAAAAAAAACATTTTTTTTCAAGAGAAAACATAACAACGTATTGTACTTTCAGCCTTACATTATGAAGCTTGTCTGATTGACATTAATCGTCATTGGCCACCAAACGAAAACAAAGGCGGCCTTATAAAAAAACTTGATTTATAGCTATTTACAGGTTCAGGCCGTGGAGAAAGAATTTTGACTTGGCTTTTTTACTGCTTTGTGTGATAGCTATGAATCAGAATGTGATATGTAATAATACAATCTGTGGATTACGTTTTTTATATCACAGTTTTTTTTATATGGCTTCGAGTGAAGATTGTTCACGCTGTATCCCGCACACAGCATTGTAGGCAGAGGAAATGTAGTGTTAAGACACTCCGTTCCCTATTCTCTCCCGAATTCTGGAGGTATTGCGTGTTGAGTGGCCGAACTCAACGCCGAGCTTAGCCTCGACACCAGAGCGAAGAAATGGAAATATAAATTTAAGTAATTATTTCATCTCCTCGAATGTGGATTGAACCCACGACCAGTCAGTTTTACAGTTTTTAATAATTTGATAGAAAAAATTAAGAAAATCGATATCTTTATATTGCCCAGTATAGAGATATATGGACTACTTTCATATCATTCTTGGTAGCAGGGACCACTATGCATGTATAATAAAAGGTATAATAAAAAAATAACCTCACTAATATTTAAATCATTGGCAGATCATATTTAGACTTCTGCGAACCACCGGTGGTCCGCGGACCACTGGTTGGGAACCAGTGCTCTATATATGTCGATTTTCTTAAACGCAAAATCATATTTTCATACGACAGCATAAGGTGTACTTAGTAAAATTTTATCTAATAACTGGTGTACCGTCTCACATCGTCGTTCCATCTATCATCTTTTTCACCATCATTTCTTTTCATTAATTTCTCGACATCGGGCCGTAAGTCGTGACAAAAGGAATCTCTAATACTACCCTGATATTACCAGAAACCAGTGTGAAGCTAAATAATAGTCTTTATCGCATAAAAATACGTAAATCCTAATTTATTTTAATGAAAATCTTAGTTAGACGCGTATTCCTTTATAAGTTTATATGAAGCACTCTGACACATCTCTTATTTAATTAAATGAAATTATATTATAAGATGTTCTTACGACTCCATGTTTCATGTAAAGGTTGTTAGTAATTAATTTATGTGTATCTATATATACATTTTTTCTCAGCTTCAGCTTCTGCTTTAGGTTCAGGCTGTATTTCACCTATAGCATGGTAGGCAGAGGGAACCTAGTGTTAAGAATAATAAAAATTCATTTCCCCGAGTGGGAGCCGAACTCGCGACCGTCGCATTTACAATTATACTCTTGTGCCACTGCGCCATGACAGTCTCAGCACAAATGTATTACATATATATATATATATATATATATATATATATATATATATATATATATATATATATATATATATATAGATATATATATATATATATATATATATATATATATATATATATATATATATATATATATATATATATATATATATATATATATATATATATATATATATATATATATATATATATAATCTAACTGCAATAGTTTTCAAATGCATTTCAAGTTGGAAAGCGTCCATAGCGTAACATAAATTGCCTCCAGCGCCATTATGCTCAACCAGTTTCATTTGACACCTCTCATCTCTTTTGATGGTAGAAATCGCAATAAAACGTGATATGAGAATGTGTGCACAGTGACGGTTCCAGTTAGTTTGGTTGGAGTGATGATAGAAATGACGACTTGTTTTAGTGAGCAATATATAAAAAAGCGTTAATGTATTTCCAGCTATGTGCACTTTTTTTACTACTTAATTATTAGTCATTAAAAATTAAAATGAGAATCTGTTATTCCATTATATATACTAATATACTATTTTATGTATATGTATATATATAAAAGTTGATCGTTTGACGTAACCTATTATAAATATAAATCGAAGAACATCGGTTGCACGCACTAAAATGATTCATTGTCACGTTACGCCTGAGCCGAGCGTGCGAGCGAGACCGCGGAACAAACGGTAGAGAGGCAAGATCCTAGAAGCCTAAGCGTTCGACTTGTGACGTATTTATCCGTTCATTATATCATGTAACTAAATAGCACCTTGTTAATTGCAATTAATCTGTGAAATTGCAATAAAAATAATTGAATTAATTGAGTGTAAATAAATATTGATTTATCGATAAAGTTTAAATTTTTATTTATCTCCTTCTTCGTATTAAACAAAATAATGATAACTATTTTATATATTCAATTCAATTCATAAAATTATACAATTCATATAAGTAACGAAAATCCGTTTTCACTCAGCACATTTACTTTACGTGTACTATATAATTTATCTATATCATATGAAATACTGTAAAATATTAATTTTCAAAGTGATAAAGTATTCAGAGTGCATTGTAACAGGGGCTTAACCGAGTCTGCCAATTAGGGGCATATAGACGCCAGATTTTATTTTAATCACTACTCGTACCGTGCGTCGTTAGTGCTAATATAATATGTTGAACAGCAATCAACTGTTTTATTATGTTTAATGAATCAAAAATGTGTGTTAATTTTCGAGAGAATTTAATAAATAATTATATGTCATTATTACCTAAATTTAGGTATATATGAATATCAGCTTCACGCAGGGTAGGCAGGGTAGCCTAGTGTTAAAATACTCCGCTCCACGTTCTCCGCTGGATTGAGTGGCGGAACTCAACGCCGCCCTGTGCCGCGACACCAGATCGAAGAAATAAAGATATGAAAATCCAACTGATAACATGTTGCGTTTACAGACACAGCCTGTGGAAGGCGTCAAATATGAATTTATTATGAAAATGAATTTATCGTGAATTTGAACAAATTATAACGCCCATTACGGTTTTGTAATTGTTTTAATACAAAGTTAATGTATTTACTTAATACAACAAATGAGCAAGCTTACCGAATTAACAGCTGTCATCACAACATGGGCGCCGTTGCGCCACTCCGGCTACCAGCTCATTCTGGAAACCAAAAAAATAAATTATAACTTTTACATAAGAACTCAACCCACAGTGCCTATAGAATTAGGCGGAAAAGGGAAACATACTATCTTAACACTAGGTTCCCTTTGCCTACTCTGCTACATGCAGGATCCCGCGTGAAGTTGGACTCAAATAAATATATAATATAAGAACGGACAATAGATATCCATTACAGTGTTCATAATGTGTTACCAATGTCTATAAAGGGAGATACGACACGCTATCATTACTGTCAATCGTATATTGAATTAGTTCAGAAGCAATATCCCAAATGCTTCTGAAAGCGGGTCGGCCTTGTTGACATCGGATGTGCGCTGACTCAGTGCAGTCTCCAGTGTCCGCCTCACAGAACAACATGGAAATTAGCCAGTGTAACCAAATATCAACCGTAACGCAGCGGTGTAAGACGCAGTGGACCATCGTCTTTGGATAATACGATAGTGAGATAAATAGACAACCCGCGTTCACAGTCAGTAGGGCAAACGTCCAAATCCATTAATAAAATTGAATCAGGAACATTCCGCGGCACAATGTGTTCACGTGTGGGAATAAATAAAGACAGTGGAATGTCGGTATGGCGCTGAAGAGGACGTCACGACGACGAAGTCAGTATGGTAATTCACAATCTTCACTAAAACTATGAGCTTTGCTGATATTTTTTTTTGGTTTCACCTTCGATCCCACATACCCTAGGGTAGGTAGACGAAACCTAATGTTAAGACACTCCGTTCCAAAGTATCAGCCGAAATCTAGAGGCACTGTGTGTTGAGTAAGGGACTCGACGCCAGAGCGAATAAAATTAAATTAAATATTTCATTTCCTCGAGTGGGGATCGAACCCAAAACTTCTCGCGTTCACACACACATAACTAG
Organism: Heliconius sara; assembly: GCA_917862395.2. NCBI lineage: Eukaryota > Metazoa > Arthropoda > Insecta > Lepidoptera > Nymphalidae > Heliconius > Heliconius sara. The sequence goes on along the minus strand of OU860787.2, from coordinate 7,933,959 downwards.
CCTCACTGCCATGCACTGCATTGGCTGAAAAATGTTTCCCTATTTACTTATTTCATATTGAATATATTCAATCGGTTTCACTAATAACATTCACGTTCCTTCCCGTTAGGGACGGTAACGTACAGTCGCCTACACTACACTCGCAACCATCTGTCAAAATTATTTACGCGTCTGTCAACAGTTGTGTTTCATAAATTCAAATGTGAATTTTGTAACCGGAATACATTTACTTGGACATGTAAAAATGAATTGTAAAACGACACGCTTATATTTCAAAGCTAAAGAATAAATTTTAATGATATAAATAAATGTGTATAAGTTTCAAATGTGTATGTTACTTATGTAATTAATATTAAAATTGTATTGCTTCACGCTTTACTCTACATGTAGCATGTTCAGCAGAGGGAGCCTAGTGTTAAGTCACTCCGCTCTACACTTTCCATTGAATTCCAGAGGCATTGCGTGTTGAATGGCGGAACTCAACGCCGCGCTTTGCCTCGACACCACAGCGAAGAAATGAAAATAATAAATATTTCATGTCCTCATCGAATCTACAGCCTATCACGTTTACAGTCCTACACTTGTGCCGCTGCCCCAGAACTAATCTTTTTATTTATTCCACAAAACAACTTCCTCACATAAACAAACAAGCAACGTGAAAAAAAAAACCATACAGTTATCCAACGCATAGCTTAACCGCGTGTCGTGTCTGATATTAAAACTAGTTATTATGAAATGCTTCAAATTACACGGGTCGCAGACAGAACTATTCATGCTACAGTACAAAGGTAGAATTTACAAGTACTCGCTATAAATTTTCACGTGCACTGTTTAATGCACCGTAAACGCGATGTGCCAAATTAAGTGAACATTTCTAATGAAGCGAAATGAAGGAATAATATAAGACGTTATTTTGTTTTGAATGTGTGCTTAAGTGTAAATTTAATAAAATAGCCGTTGTGGTGCAGTGGTACAAGCGTGTGACTGTTAGCGTGACGATTGGTGATTCTATTCCCTCTCAGAGGAATGATTTATTATTTATCAGTATTTTCATTTCTTTGTTCTGGTCACAAGTTTCCGTTCTGGTTAAGCTTCGCCAATCACCTGGCAATGCCTCGAAAATACGGCGGAACGTGGGAAGAACGGAGTGTTTTAGCACTAGGTTCCCTCTGCCTATCCTGCTAGATGTGGAATACAGCTAATAGATTTAAAAGTAAACCAGAAAATTATAACATTTTAATTGTTATTTAATGTTCAGTAGATCTCATGACCCAGATCGAAACCTCTATTCTAGGAAATTACAATTCCAACGGGATTAATTAAGAATAACTAGAAATAAGATACAATTTTGTATGTTTTTTTATAAAGATAACCTTTACAATTTAAATAAAGAACGTCCAATGTCACATGAAAAATAAAACAAGAATATTAGAAAATAAGACAAAGCGACAGACTTTATGAAGCGCGCCCATCATTTTTATCACTTTGCTTGAAAAACTTTAATAAAATGGAGACACGGCCCGGCGCAGGTGAGATATTACGATTTTATGTGCACCATGTTTTTCATATTTTACCTTAACACCGTATATACAAAGCGGTAAGTGGTACGACGAGACAACGAGCGAGGTCACGTCATATTTTTTATTAAGCTTAGAAAATTTATACTTAACATATTTAATAAAAAAAATTAATTGCAACCTGCGGACTGATAATAAATCTTGATCAAAGATTACTAGATAACCAAAATCCAATAACCAAAACGTTTCTATAATCAAACATAAAAATTTTTCGTTGCGGTTGTACGTCTCGAACGACAACAAAATAAACGATAGAAAAGGCTATCGAACAAACCGCTATGAGGCAAATGGCCAAAACATTAATAAAATTGAATTAGTGTCGTATTTGCCAACAATAGCTGACCGGACGACTTGATAGATCTCGCAGCCTTCAGAAATGGCACCGTAACAGAATACTGTCGGGACAGGCGTCGATATTAAAATTTATGTTGTTGTTTATGCTGTTTGTATATTACTATATATTCTAGTTAGGGTTCCGTATGTCAAAAGGTGAAAATGGTACCCTTATAATATCACTTTGCTGTCCGTCTGTCAAGACCATTTATTTCGTTATCACGTGGAGGTATCTAGATGAAATTAATATTATTAAGGTCTATTTCTATTTATATAAAGTACCTTGAAACACAGAAAAATAGGCTTCTAAGTCATCGCAATCATAAAACAGGAGCATTTATTCGAATATTTTCCTATATTTTTAAATACGTGGCATAATTAAAACCTATAAGGTACTTCTCGTAGACCTACAGTTATGAAATTTGACACGAAATGAGATTTTATAATATAAATAATAATTGAAACATTATAATTATTTTACAGGATAAAATAATTATAAACTTAAATGTATAGTTAATTTCCAATACAATAAGTGCATGTGCCCTTAACATAAGCTTGTCAATTATTATATGTTGTATTTCCCATTGACCTAAAATTTTGAAATAGGAACGGAAACCTCGGTTGGGCAGACCCAGTCGCCCTTAATCAACTTTTTTATATACCGCAAAATACAATACTCTCCCTTACATAAATTTAACAACACGATATAAACTATTTCCTCACTAAAAAAGGCCCGATTAAAGAAACTTTGGGCCAACAAAAAAAAAATAGATTTTGATTAAATAATTCCTATAGAATGCCATTTCTATCGCATTGGTCTGTAATCAAACTGAATCAAATCAAAAACATGGCCTACGCTGGAGTAGAACAAAAGGCAATTTACTAACGAGTCTTTTGACTGGCTTTTGATGCGGAAAGATTTTGGCAACGTTGTGTTCAGTGAATGGTGCTGTCTACATCCGGATATAATTTATTTGAAATGTCAATGTCTTTGAGACGGTTTACCTGGTACTTTTCATAATATATTTTGTTTGGGAAAACCATTTATTTGCCAGTCTATAGTTAGTGGTAGTAGTACTGATGTTACGACATCAAAAGTTCAGATTCACCTTGTATCCCTCATATAGCAGTATAGGCAGAGGGAACCTAATGTTAAGACGCTCCGTTCTCCACTTTTCGTTAAATTTTCGAGACATTGCGTACTCGGTGGCGGAACCCAATGCAGACGCTTTTCGTTTGTCAATCCGGTGCCAATACTAGAAGAAATAGATGATTGTATTTATAAATAATAATTCATTCCCCCAAGTGAGAATCGAAATCACAACACGGCCTCATAAGTAATTGGAACAAAAAAAACCTTTATGTTTCTATACCGATACTAGTTTCAGAATTTCAGAAGTTCTATATAAATTATAACTAAAAAAAAACATAAATAACATAGAAATAATGAATACAAGCGAAGCCAACAAAACCTACACCAGGCTTTAAATTGTAAGCTTAGAATGTAGCGTTGTACGACAGTTGATCCTTTTCAACATAAAAACCCAATTCATATAAACCATTTACGCCTAAATTATTTTCCTTTTAGCGTGTGCAGACATAAAAGTTCTCATTACGAAAGGTCGGGTGCCATCAATGGGAGTCTGTTCGTGCCCTGTTTATTTCACAATAAAACAATGTTTTATGGTGAAATAACATCACCCACCGTTTCGGATTCTACGACAATTCGGTAAACAATTTTTCACTCCTTCCTCAATAAAGATACAGGTCTCGATATTATTGTAATTACATGTTTTATTGTGTATTTACAACTGTTTTGCCGTTTTAACAAGTTTTTATTTGATTTTCTGGGTTCTGTGTGTGTTATCTTGGAAATTCAATTTGAATCGCTTCCTGATGACATTGTAATTATATATAATCAATATGGCTCTTAATTCAAAATGGCCGCCGCAACAAAATGACGGGATACGAATTTTAGCACAACCTACGATAGGTATATGAATATCAAATGAAAGGACTTATGTACAAAAAATAAAGGCTAGAATGCTTGTTTTTAAATAGGTTTTTTTATTAATATATTATTATTGAGTAAATTATATAATCAAATTAAGAATATGTCTGTTAATATTAGCACTATAAAAGATTAATATCTTTTTAAATAAAAAAAATAAATTAAAACGTCTATAGGAAAGAGAGGTAGGCAGAGAGTACTTAGTGACGAAGCTTTCTATTCAATTCGAGACACTGAGTTTTGAAAAAAAAATAAAACCAGATTAAAATATAATAGCACCTCCAACACGTGTTAAAATAAGGCATTTTTTGAAGTTTCCTCGTAAATTCCATTGTTAGAGGTGAATTAATATTAGGGTTCTTTTCATGTTGTTATTACTTTTAATTGACAACCAAAATAAAACAAGCCCAAGACCTCAGGGTCCCTCAGTCTATTATATTATATCAGCATGTGTACATACATATATTGTATATCTACTTATTATAAAATATATTGTTGAATATAATCTAATTAGAATAAACATACTAAAAATTCAGCTACACGCTGTATCCCGCACGCACCAGGGTAGTCAAACGGTATCTAGTGTTAAGACACTCCGTTCCCCATTTTTCGGAAAATTCTTATTTTTTTTCATTTTTATTAAACTCTGAGGAAAGCTTCAGAGTTGCCACATTGCGATACGTGTATTTTACTTTACACAATATATTACATTGCGTGTTGAAACAGCATAAATATAGGGCAACATTAGGGAACACGGCACGGTACGTGTATTGTACGTACATACATATCGTGGAGGGTAAATACAACGAGATGCGTCTGAAGCATTTGGTAATTAGCGTTTTACAAGCTACACGATATAGGAAGTACTTAAATAGCTTTTTATGAGAACATTTTCTCGGATTTGGTGGTTGGTTGTTTCTTAATTTTTACGCTCTGGTATCGAGGATAAATCGCGATGTTGAGTTCCGCCACTGTACACGCAATGCTTCAGAAATTCAGCGGAAAATGGAGAATAGAGTGTCTTAATACTAGGTGGTCTCTAAACAGTCTACCTATATCCGGGATACAGCGTAAAATACATAAAAAAATATTACTTTAAAATAGTAGCTTAACGCTTTTTTCCACATATCAAGGTAGACAAACAAAATCTAGTTTTAAGACTATTATAGGTTACCCACTTTCCCCTCAATTTTTCAGGACATTGCGTGTTATGTAGAGATACAGAACGCAGCGGAAAATTAGTAAAATAGAAGTAACAATATTTGAAATACAGGGCATTAAAGACAATCACTAGTGAATGATAAAAAGAAAATTCAGCAAAAAGTAGGAAACAGAGTCTTAATACTAGTTTCCGTCTGACTATTCTATTATATTTTATTAAATCTTATTTTTGAGTTTAAATATGAAAATATATTACCTTTTGCAAATAGTAAAAGCACAACATTTTTCATTACTAACAAATTAATTAACAAGACCTTACTTTATTTATATTGGATACGAAAACAAAATCTCAGATTTCTTGCCGCCAGATAATTAACGATCTTGAGAGGCTTTTTGAGCACCCGCCCCGAGCCTCTGCACGTGATAGCTGCAGGTGGGTCAGTTTTTGTACGACAATGACCTCTCCAACGTCCTGGTCGCACTTAAAGTATATTAGTTAACATTTTTCTTTGTTTTGATGACATATATTTTATTGAACGTTGTAAGTTTTAATAAGAGTTGAATTGTTAGTACGTTTGATATGGCGAGATGGAGTCGGTGCATTTAAAAACTAGTATATATTTTTTTAAATGAACCGATTTTTATTTTATTTTTTTTATTTTTATTCTTACCTACACTATAGGCTTATGGTTTCGTACCTTTTCGTTATTTTATACATTTCTTATATTTTTTTGTTTCTTTAGATATTATCTAGAACTAGACTTATGTTATTATATACATATATTCCTACATTTATACATCAGTTATTTTATTTATTTATAGTATATTTTTTATAGTATATATTTCAGTAGTTAAACTTTCATAGAGTAGAGTTGTCTTTGATCAGTGTAATAATAGAAATATTTATTATATTCAAACTTTATGTTAAAATTCATACATTATAACATACATTTTATGTATTTATTTGTAACTGTACAACTGAAAACGTAACAATAAAAGAAACAGATTATGTGCCATAGTAAATAAAATACAAAAATAAAAAGTAATGGCTTCGACGATAATGGATGATGAGAAAACGAGAAATTTTATTATTCTTCTAACACAACAGATAAGGAAACAATCAACGTTACGACAATCAACGTACGTATATTATTTAATACACAATAGAAATAGGTAATAAATATTTATTTACGCCAGAATGAAGAAATCTATGTTAATTAAATCATTCCCTCGACCGGGGATCGAACTCACAACCTGTCGCGCTTACAATCACACTTTGTGCCTCTCGTAGTTTCTAAGGGAATATAATAGAGAAATATACCTACAAATACGTTCTTGGTTTAAAACATAACATATGGTTGTCTACAACAATTGGCCAGATAACAATTTCGGTGACATCACAGACGTGAAGCATTCTGAACTCCTCACCAAGTTTACTTAGCAACGTGTTTCTTTTTATCTATTTAAAAATAAGCCTATTTCTACATCGCTTTCGTCACGATCCAAAAAAAATGTTTTTCTTAGAAAGTTTTGGATATGTTTTTTTGTTTGTTTTCAAGGCGCTCTTTTCATAAATTCATAATGAAAAATCTGTTGATTAAGTATGAATTTAATATTATATATTTCCTCGCTCTAATAACGAGACAATGCGCGGCGTTGACTTCCGCTACTGAACGCGTGAACACCGCAAGAATTCATCGGAAAGTGAGGCACGGAAGCATCTTAATCGGAACGGAGTGTGTCAACGCTAGGTTCCCAGGTCCCTCTGACTACCCTAGCTGGGTGACTACCCTAGTGTGCGGAATGCACTGACAAGCTAAAAAACATATTAATTTAAATTTAAACATTTGTAACACGAATTTGGTATGCATATATTTTTATTCCATTTGATTGATTTAATAAAAATCAAATATATTGTTAACTGAACCAGTAAATCCTATTAGGGATACAAACAGATTTAGGTTTCATCCAGTATACAATTTCACGCTCTTACCATTCAATATTGCCCAAAAAGGAGAACGAAGTGACAAATTCTACTTGTATCGAGACTAACTTTATTTTTTATATGAAGACGACGAAAGGATGATATATAGGACTAGAAAATAATATTTGGAAATTAATATAATAATATTTATTACATTATATATAAACAATATACAATTTGATATTAGGTTGTAAACTTTGGACCATTTAAAAAGAAACACTTTTCGATTTGCACCATACAAAAAGGTGCGTCAAAATGTGGCCAAAAATGAACGCGGCGCTTAGCGCAACGACTGGCGACGACGATCAAAAAATACATTCTCAATAAAACTTGTAATACTGTACACCGACTACCTCGTCTTATTTGAAAATTTGATATTTTTTCTATAAGTACTCAAAGTAGGTATTAAGACAATCACAATATAATGAGTTGGAATATTTTGGCATTCGTATACGTATTCGTTGTGTCGCGTTGTTTTTGTGTCGTGATGTCGAGGCGAGCCAAGAATGTAATCCGTTTAATGGGTACGTAAGCGATGTATCACCGCGTGTTACGTGTAAAACTTATTTTAGACGGTTTTTTTTCTTTTACTTTTACGTTCTGAGATGATGTTCCGTAAAGAGTATTTATTGTTGAGTGCACGATAAGGTTGGTTTCTTTTTGAAGTCTTAAATGATGTTATATAATGGTTGTATTCATTTTATATAGTAAGATGAGACAGTCGAGGCGCTGGGATACGAGCGCGTGAATGCAATAAGTTTTGGGTTCGATTCTCAATGGCAGAAAAAAAATATTCAATATTTTCCTTTCTTCGCTTCGGTAACCGGGAAAAGCGTAGCGTTGAGTTCCGCTCACTGAACACGTAATACCTTCAGAATTCGGCGGAACGAAAGTCGGAATACAGATAGACAGTAGATACATAAAAAAATACAAAGTTGTCGACGCGTACAAATACAATGTTGCTTTCACAGCAAAGCACGATGCTGGTGGTAGATGCTGAAAATCAGGTGTTTCTGTTTTTTTTTATATAATATTCTAACTAGATAGTCTGCCTATTCTCTATAAGCGTGATGCGTGAAAAGGAATATATAAAACCGAATGCCCCAAAATCAACTTGGACCCAATATTTGATATGGAAATATTCTAAACAGGTTAACGTTGTTTGAAAAATAGAATTTTCATAACAATAGGTACAAATCGTCGAGTGCCGGTAATTGGTAAATATTAAATTCGACGACTTAATTATCCGTTGGAGCGATATAATTGGCTATCGAACATTAACTACCTCTTAATTTTTATTCGAGTGTTTATTGAACACTGTACCCGGTTCGGGAGTTCAATTATGAAATAAAACGTAACGAAGGAAAATTCCTGTGGATCGAGTTTTGTTATAATTATAGAGTGCTGTTCGGGGACTTTATATATATATATATATATATATATATAGATTTTTGTTGTTTTGATGTGTCGGTATTTGGAGTTTTAATTTAGATAATTGTATAATTTTTATATAGTGATAAATCTGAAACCGTGGACCCGATTCCCAATCTAGGAAATGAAATATTTACTTAAATTTAGATTTCCTTTTCTTCGCACTGGTCGAGGCAAAGTGCGGCGTTGAGTTCCGCCGCTTAGCACACAATGCCTCCAGAATTCGACGAAAGTGGGGAATAGGATATCTAAGCACTGGGTACCCTCTGCCTACCATGCTATGTGCACGATATAGAGTGATTCAATTAAATTTTATAATTTATAAATCTGAATGTATGAAATATCCGTTTATTTTAATTACTGAAATTACTATTTTTTAATACATTGTTTTATTATAACAATTGATTCTGATATACAAACAAAAGTACAAATACATCGAGATAATTATATTGCATTTTATATATTATAACATTATGTCATAAGTTGGTATTTGAACGGGACGCGTGCCAGAGAATCAATGATTGCATTCACAAGGTAAACATCGATATCGTACACTCCGTTGTGAAGCTATTGCGGTTATATCAATAATTACAGTGAAACGAAACTCTTTTTTCCTTTTAAGCGTATCTGGCGTATCGTGTGGGTACAGTCTATTTATACCTTTTATTATATATAGCTTCACGCTATAACCCGCTTAACCCGTTTATAACAGACTAGGCAGAGAGAATGTATTGAAGACAAGCCAAGACACTCCATTCTCTGCTTTCCGCACGTTGAGCTATTGCGTAAGGGCCCCGTGTAGGGCATATTGTATAATATAAAACAAATGAATACAATGAATTATAAATTTAAATTATAACATTTGGTTAATACGACCTAATGTGAAACTATAAAAATAGACTACCCAATGCACAGTTTAAAAATGAAAAAAAATATATAAAAATAAACAAAAACAGTAAAAAAAACACAAAAAAAATATACATACAAAAGTGAAGACGGGATTTCTGCCGCGACATCGTTTAATTGAATAAGAAGAAACATTTTATTCGAAGTAAACTTTTGTACGAGAACGCGAAGGGAAGCGTTTTCTTCCCAACAGCTATTCATTGTCTTAGTGCGAGATATAAAGTTTCAAAAGCCGTCTGAGAGCGTGAATGTGTTTCTGTTGATAAGAGAACGTGTCAGAGATAAGCTCCTTTTTCTCTTTTAACTCTTATTACGTACAGGTATACTTAGATATTCGTATAAAGTCGTATAGATTAATGTAAAAGGATATTGTAATGTGAATCTGTTTTATGTTCGAGTAAATATGTATGTATATATTGTGAAAATACAATTTTAGGTTATTTAAGGAATTATATTTTTTTTAGCTTCACGCTGTATCCTGCATATAGCAGGATGTGCGATGGGAACCTAATGTTAAAACACTCCACTCATTAGAAGAATTGAGTGTTGAGTTGCGGAACTCAATGCCGCTCTTTGCCTCGACACCAGAGCGATGAAATTAAAATATTCAATATATTTCGGCTCCTCGAGTGAGTACAAGGAATCAAACTCACAACCCGTCGCGTTTACAGTCACACGCTAGAGTTTCTCCGCCCCGACTGGCTTCAAATTGGACTTGTAAAATATATTTTGTACGCTATAATTATATTACCTTTCACATGGATGAATTATAATCTGTGTATATTAACGAAAACAAATTTCATCAATTTTATTTATTCACAGATGATATATTAAAGATTTATAGAAATAAACATATTAACAACAGATTAATAAAATAACAAAATTTTCAACTGTCCAATTACAAACGTAACAACTTTAACATGTTATTACGTTACTGACCTAAATAACAAAAACATACGAACTTTTCTTTAATATTCTTATTATAATAACAAATGTTTCTACAAAAGCCCTTAAAAGCAATTACGTAGCGCCAACAAAAGTTCCAAAAAACGAGTACGTTGAAACGTACTGTTTGGGCACATCCAGTACAAAACACGGACGCCCGGGGCACAGGCTGGTATGCTTTCGGGATTGTTTGTGGTTAACAACTACAGAAAATGGCGTATCTCGTCTGAATAATGATTTGTTATCGCAACTCGCGTTTAGTCCGTGCGTGTGGGTAAATTAATGTCGATTAGTTTTGTCTACCAGTCCAGTTGAGGCGAGTCGTGGCGCAGTGGCACGAAATGAGACTGCAAAAACGATTGGTTGTGGGTTCGATCCCCGCTCGAGGAGATGAAATATTTACTTAAATTTATATTTCCATTTCTTCGCTATGGTTTCTGGCTAAGTGCGGCTGTGAGTTCTGCCACTCAACACGCAATGCCTCCAAAATCCGCCAGAAAATGGGGTTCCCCAGTTTCTACCGGAGTTGAACTGAACCGGAAGAACTGAAAATTTTAAACATTTTATTTTCTTGAGTGGTAATCAAACCCAAAACCTGTGACCAATCCAAGATTATGCCATATAAAAATTAACTTTTATAGCATATTGCGAAATATAGAATTCGAAACTATTTAGTTTAAATAAATAACAATCTGAGCAATTTACATGTCTCAATCTAAAAGAACTGATATTAGTAATGTGAACGAACTGAATGGAAATTTTTACTCAAATTCCGAAATTTCACCAGAATTTTTCGAGGCATTGCGTATTAATTGGCGTAATTCAACGCCGGGCGTTCGCCTTGATACCAGAGCAAGAAATTAAAATATTAAGAAACAATAATTCATACCCTCGAATGGGGATCGAACCCAGAACCGTCGCGTTTCAATAACACCCTCGTACATCTGGGCCACGACGGCCTCAGCCGACCGACATTAAATTTTATTGTGTTCTAGTAAAGACACAAATGCCAGGAAATTGAGTCAGGTGGATTTTGGCTACAAGGAGGTTGGTTTCCGTTAGTTTAAGTAGGTACTAAAAAGTAGCAAAACGTAATATGGATTACACGTTATTTTAGTAATTGTATCTTTGAGTTTTATAATTAAAATTAAAATTATGTTTATTTGGTAAAAATTGTCCACATTAGTAGTAATATATTAAGAAAGTTAAATATTCAAATTATACATAAGACTCCACTGCCTGGTAAAAGGGTGACTTTCGATAAGTCTCTATAAGTTCTAAGGCACGAGCTGGCAGTGGTCTTTGATGCTTTAGAGAGGTGCATTAAGTGCTTAAGACGTTTATGGGCTTTACAAAGATAGATACTACTACACCTAACAGAGCACTAAACTTGGAAGTACTTTCAAAGTAAGCCTTATGCGCATTTTAGCCTTAACAAAATTCGTATTAATTTGTATTGGCAGAGTGGCAATAACAATAACACATCTTTTTCATTTTTTTTAGCCTTTCGCCAGGCAGAGGGAGCTTACTATTAAGACACTCCGTTCCACATGTTCCGCCGAGTTCTGGAAGCATTGCGTGTTGAGTGGCGGATCTCAACGCTGCGCTTTACCTCGTCACCAAAGCGAAGAAGTGAAAATTTAAATGTAAATAAATATTTTATTACCTCGAGTGGAGATCGAACACACAACTAGTCGATTTTACAGTCACACTTTGTGCCCCTGCGCCACGACTGGCCTCTAGCGTGAGAATGTTTATTATATAAATACCATATATTTAGTAAATACCATAGATTAAAAAGAAAACCGAAGAATTTGCTATCACACTCAAAAATTTTTCTATTTCACCAACAAGGTAACCACGTAACCAAAAATAACATAAGATTAGATACAATTAACTAAAACCTATATAAAAATAAAAATATTATGCTTGTTCTTACTTTACAGCTCAACTCAAATAAAATGTCATACAAAGTTGTTAATTTTCTGATGGAAACGACTCTGGTCATCATAAACATAACATAAGTCTTCTAAGTTCGAAGCCACTTCTCTCTTCTATCTTAGTTAGCTCTTTCCTTAGTACAAGCGAAGGATTATTACATACACGTTAGCCAGGACGTTCTACAGCGTACAATAAATATGTATGGAGCTCGATTCGCTTTTTAATCCACTTTCATGTATTTAACAAGACATTTTTTGTGATGTTCCTTTTGAAAATTCAGATTATTATGTCTAGATTTCAGTTAAATAATTAAAAGATGGTTTTTATAATGTTCTCTTTGTTTCCTATAAGAATAAAAGTAAAAGAAAACAATGGTTTTTCTTTGGTATTTTTATTTAGTTTTTTAAGACTTCCAGTTTCACTCGGTATACTGCATCCTCATAATGTTAAAACACTCCGTTCAATACTTTGCGCCGAATTTTTCAAGGCTCCATCCCTCAACACACAAGTGTTGAGAGAGAACGCGCTTGCCTCGATACCACACCGAAAAAAGGAAAATATTAATAGATAATAATTGATTCCTCCGAGTGAGGATCGAACCTACAACCTATCACGCACGTACAGTCAGACGGTTGTGCCCATGTGCCACTACTAGTCTTAAAAAACTATAGATAATATTAATTTAATATCATTCAAATGATTGCAACTATGTTATATAATCTACTTTAACGTAGATGCTTCTCTATTCGAGTTTTTACTACAAATTTTAGGGAATCGTAATGAAAGGAAAACTTTCCAATGGATTAGTTAGTGGATGTTTGGGTTCAGGTGATCCCGGTCAGTTAGGGAGTTCGCAACCAACTATTCATTATGAACATGGCTTTTCGTAAAACTACTTTCAACGTATCCTAATTATTTGTTTGTTATTATAGAATATTTTTATTTCACTTTTTATTATCTTCACGCTGTATTCCACAAAATATAAGGGGACACAGAGGGAACCCAGGCGGCTAGTGTTAAGACACTCCGTTCCTATTGCCTTCCGTTTCCCACTTTCCGCTTGTTAGACCGTGTTAAGCGGCGGAACTCAATGTATTTAATAGATCAAAAAATTCCTAATAATAGAGTCCGTAACTGCGTTTTTTTTGTAACATTCCAATTTTTAGCACAATATTTAAGCATCTCAAACGGGCAAAACATGGTCCCACTCTTCGTGAATTAATCTACACACTTAGATAATTCTGTTTTAATAACTTTATTTTTTGTAATAAGTGAGAGAAAAGAAAGATAAATAGAACAGAGACAAACAGAGAACAGAAATATGTCCCGCTTTTCCTCAAAGCAAAATCTGGCAACTCTGGTCCATACACACTTTCTACGTCTCTGGCACAAAACCATCAACTATTTAAATGAACACTAGAAACGATTTTCATTTCTCTTATTTGCATTACGTTTTAATAACAATCAAATATAAAATCAGTTCATATAATTGTCTGTCGGAAAATCGTTCATATTAAAATATTGTTTTGTCAAACATTCGATTAAAGCCCTGGTCCATATATTAAACCAAAATTAATTATTTTATATAACTAATTAGATGAACTACGATTGGTTTTCGATAATAACAAAGGCAATAAAATACTATAGAGTTTTGATAATTCATGTATATATAAATCAACTTAACGCTATCACGATTTGGTCGGTCACTTTGCGTTTGATGTGTGTGGATTCAAATCCCACACGGGGAAATAGTTGTATAATTATTATATTGTTTTCGAAATATCATTTGATTATTACTAAATTAACCAGCAGGTTGAGGCGAGTCGTGGCGCAGGGGCTCAAGTGTATGATTGTAAGCACGACAGGTTCAATGACGACGTGCGTTCGATTCCCGATCGAGAAAATAAATTATTTAATCCGTCGTGTTGGTAACGAGGTAAAGCGTGGCGTCGAGATCCACCACTTAACGTGCAATGCTTCCAGGATTCGGCGGAAAGTGAAAGCACTTTCTTGTATCGGAATGTCTTAACATTAGGGTTCTCTCTGCCTACCCCGACATATGCGGGATACAGCGTGAAGTTGATAAAAAAAATATACACTAGCAAATGTTAGATAAAAATCCGGCACTTCCGGCACAACATATTAGACTATAAATTAACTTTTGAGAATGGACTGTATGCGGTAATGTGGAATTAAGTCGTACCTATGTAAATATTAGTTCTTATAATGCTATATTCCCAAATAAAATTAAATTGCGATCTTTAAAAAATTGAAAACTGCATTCGATTCTTTAATACCTACTATGTAAAAAAATCATGTGGTCTGACTTTGTGGTCGAGATAGTTTAAAAACATGAAGCAAAAAATATTTTTATTAATTAAGATTGCATAATAATATTATTATGTAGAATAAATTTGTTTATCGTATATATTTATTGGGTCAATAAGTCGTTAAGCTCTGTCCAAAGAGACCTGATCCAATATTGTTTTAACAAACAAATGTAATACACCATTTTGCTACAATACACTTGAAAAATTAATGAACAAACAATTTAAATGAACCCATTTTTTAGTTTTTTTTTGATGTTATATTAGGAAATCTTAAAATTTTTATAACCAACTAATTAAAAGTATGATTGAAAATGTCATTAAATGATACATAAATCGATTGATCTACGAAATTCTAATTCGTTCATTTAAATACAACATGAATGCTGTACATAAATGTAGTTATTAAATTAACTTCTCTGCAATTCATGCGATTTATCGCATAACGAGATTGACAGACAAGACACGTTTAACACTATCCATTACAGTACAATTTTGGAGACATTGCTTGATGAGTGGCGGAACTGAACTCCGCGTTTTTTCTATTAGAGTGGGAAAATAAAAGCAATTTAACATAATAATTTTGTTATTGGAAACTCAACACACAACCTTCGCGATTACAGCCAAACGCCATCCGCTGCGCCACGAGGGCCTCCTTCTATGCCGGTAAAAAATAAATTAAAAAAAACATATAAATGAGACGGTCAATTGCTTTAAAATACAACATTTTGTCATTTAACGTGTATGGAACATGAGTTATCGCGCGACAGATGCACATACCAGATAGCTATCGCGATACAAATTAGTTAGAATTGGAGCACATTTTATTTTTTATTTCGTACATTAAACCTTTGACGTACTACCATTGTTTTAATTTATTTTAATAACATATAGTTTTTACTGTATTTTTTTCTGTACGTAATGATTATGATAACATTAAGAAACTTTTGATATATTTTTAGCTTCACGCTGTATCCCGCACATAGCAACGTAGGCAGAGGAACCTAATGTTAGGACATTTCGATCTCCATTAAGGTACTCAATTTCCTACTTTTCGCCGAATACTTAATTCCCCCTAGTGGGAATCAAACCCACAGTCTTCGCGTTTACAGTCGCACGCTTGTACACCTGAACCGTGCCTCAGAATTTTAAATGAAACTATATATAGCCTGGAAATAATTTTGCAATGTTGTTTTGAATTATTTCATCTCTCACGTCTCCCAAGAGGTATTAACTTTCTACCCTCTGACACGCCTCTGTTTGTTTTCAAAAATATTACAAGTTTGCTCCCAGTAGCGAGGAATTAGACAAATGATATATATTAGTATATGAATAGTATGAAAAATATATATTTTAAAAATTTTTCATATTATTTATATACTTATAATATATAAGACTTCTTTCCTAAGTGTGAGATAACTCTTGTCAAACGATAATTCTTATTTTATTTTTGGATAGCGAAAATTTGTAAAAATCTCCGTACAGAGATACTAACAACATAAATAAGTTGTAACAAGCGTATTAGAATTTCGACGTAGCTCGACGACTCGACGATAAGAACTTATGGCTTAGTTCGCCAGAGTGCTCGGACGGTTGCCAAAGAGGCACGGGTTCCAATTCCGTTACGTTAAAAAAATATATACGTTTTCTTAATAAGTAGTATGAAAAGTTACACACATTAGTATATAATAGTGTTAAATTTAATAGTTTAATAGTTATTATGGTAGTAGAACCACAAAAGTACATAAAGCATTGATAATATTTAGTATTAACTATGTATCTTTTACTCTATATTAAATTTTTATTTTAGAATCAACGCAGAATAAGCAGAGGAAACCTAGTGTTAAGCCACTCCGTTTCCCATTTTCCGTAGAAAAAAAAAATTGCCATCCACACACGCTATAAGGATCATAAAATAAAGACCAGGTGTTTTCTATCGTAATATATCATAGGAAGCTTTTAAAAATCATATAATATCAACACAGTTCTTATTCACTTCTATTATTTTCATCTAAAAGCTGTTAAAACACGAGAACATTTTTTTTTTATTACACGAATTGGCCAAGATCCCAGTATTTGTCGGAAGAAACAAAATAAGAAGTTTGTTCATAATATTTTATTTTTAAAAGTTCAAATGTCACTTCAATCTGTTACATACATTTTTAACTTTGTAAAGTAAAAGGTTACTGTTTCGTCGTACATTTTGCGAGCGTGTTTTTGTACGTACGTACTTTGAGGTACTTCCATTGGTTTAATTTATTTGAATTATATACAGATTTTATTTTACTATTACAGAAACCGATGACCATGATACGTTTAAGGTTTTTTAACAACATTTTTTTTAGCTTCACGCTGTAACCCGCACACAGCAGAGTAGGCAGAGGGAAACTAGTGTTAAACACTCCGTTCTCCATTTTCTGCCGAATTCTGGAGACATTGCGTGTTGAGTGAACGCCAGAACTCAACGCCGCGCTTAACCTCGACACCAGAGCGAAGAGATGGAAATATAATTTAAGTAAATATTTCATCTCCTCGAGTGGGGATCGAACCCACAACTAGCCGGTTTTACAGTCACACTGCGTGCCGCTGCGCCACGACCGGCCTCAAATTGTTTATGTAGAGTTTAAAATAAATATATAGAAAACATAACGTACAGAACTGACACTATCCACTGTATCTCAATGTAATTTCAATTTCTAATCTATATCTGATCTTTTAGTGGATCTACGCTTACTCACCGTAGCACTAGTATCAGATTTTAGTGCATAGTTTTGTTTTTCAACTTCACACTACCCCCGCATTCGGTGGGTTAGGCAGAGGGCGGCCTAGTGTTAAGACACTCCGATTAGTGTGTAGTTTGTTAGTGTTAAGAGACTCCGGCGAAAAGTAGAGTAGTAGAGACATTTTCCCTTTCCTTCCTTTGACTTTGAATTTCACAGTAGATCTTATATAATTATGTATCATTTTATTATATTTTCAATCAAACCTTAAAAAATTCTTAATTTAAAACCAAAAAAAAACAAAAAAAAAATAGGTTTAATTAAATTGTTTGTTCATTAATTTTTCAAGAATTTGTAGCAAAATGGTTTATTTCATTTGTTTGTTAAAACAATATTGGATCACGTAATATTCTCTTGGAAAGAGCTTAACAACTTATTGACCCAATAAATGTATACGATTTACAAATTTATTTAACACAATAATATTATATAAATATTTCAATCTTAATTAATAAATATATATATCGTTTCATATTTTTAAACTATCTCGACCACGGAATCGGACAACAAGCATTTTTTACACTTACATTTAGTACTATTATCGAATGATATCTTTAATTTTTAAAAGATTAGAAGTCGCAATTTAATTTTATTTGGTAATATAGTTTTATTATAACTAATATTTACATAGGTAGGATTTAAATCCACTTTACCGCATACAGTCAGACATGTCATAATAGTTATTGCAGATATCAAAAAATTAAGTGTGATATAATAACAAATCAATATATTAATTTCTTTGAAAACATTACATAGATTCACCAAAGCTTTAAATCAAATCAAAGAGTCTAAATTTTTGTATCGGAAGTGCCGGAAATTGTATTTTTAACGCTGTATTCTGTTTTATTAGATTGAAGGAATAAATATAGCTCTTAAGCTCGAATGCGTAATTCCGCAATAATACTCTGACACATTTCCACGAAAACCTAGTGGTCTTATCTATAATAAATCAGCTTCACGCTGTATCCCACACACAGCAGTGTATGCAGAGGGAACCTATTGCTGAGCCACTCCGTTCTCCAGTTTGTCGAATTTTTCGAAGCATTGCGCGTTGAGTGGTGGAATTCAACGCCGGGATTTTGCCTTGGTCTGGTCTATATATTATAAAAAATATTTATTTATAATTAGCCTATTATACAGATACTTTTATAAAATTCATTTTAGAAAAATATGTCCCGCTGAGATTCTTGCACCGGTTCTTCTCAGGTCCGAGGCTTTATTAACTTTAGTGAACTGGTGGTAAATTATTTGACATTTAAAAAATGAAGCATGTAACTTCTGATTTTGAATAAAACTATTTGAATTTGACTGTAACTTTATAAGTTATAGAATACGTCACGGCTTGTCTCCCACGTCAGACGCGTCATGCGCAATTGAGAGACAACGCGGTACTCTTTAACGCTTTATGACGAAACCGAACTATTTTAAAACGGGCCTTGGTCATTTCTAAATATATATTTTTCTTTGACAGTAACGCAACATATATTGTATATTATATGAAAATTTATGTGAATAACTTTGTCGATTTTTATCTTAAAGATTAGTGACTTTGACATAATTGTAGAATTATGTCAAAGTCACGTCATGGAAATAAAGAATACGTCATCAAAGAAATGTTTCTTATTATTAGTAATAACCCGTAGATATGGTTGTTATAATAGTCAATGGTCAAAAAAAATATAATTAATTAATATTTATATTTTTTTTACAAAAATTAACGATATCCCTTCAAAAACATAAATGTGAAATAGGAAACGACGAATTACTTATGAATTCGTCGTTTCCTATTTCATCAAAGACAAAAGAATGGAAGATTCCGAAGCCGAGTTCTGTGTTCACTCGGGTTCAAATTCAAGCTCTAAATTAGACTTGAATATTTTTTACTACAAAACACAAGCTAGAAGTACATTAACTAGAAAATACAATAAAGCCTGTAAAGAAATTTTCTCTGTTGGTTAATTCGAAAACGAAGCAATAATAAAAATATATGACATTTAACTTGGCTCTCATTTCACATATACGTTTTTAATTCAATTGACAACAACAAAATTTACTTTTATTAATTATTTTCAATATTAAATTTGTTCATTTAATTTAGTACACTATCATTGCTACACAAAGATACGGATTAGGGTGAACCAATCCATTTTAATGGAGCGGATGCGGTTCGACTGCGCACGCTGCCTCAATCGAATGAATGATACGTGCCCAGCATGGCCGCGATGCTGCGATAGCCGGACCCTCTGAATAGCCCATAATTTTCCAATGAAGATACGCGGTAACCCACTCTCCAAAAGCCAAATATTTTCAGCCTTTTTTTCTTTAGAGTATCGATACTTGAGCACATAAATAAACCTTTTGTTATAGAACTCTACCTACTCTCTCTAAAATATTGTTATTATTCAATGAACGACTTCAGAACGCGGTCATGATTTTCAGAGGAGTTGCCACGTGGAATATTTAATGTGGTATAACTTAAATATTTTTAACGTTTCCACCACAAGTGGCTCGGATGTTCGTTTTTATAAGATTATCTTAAAATCGTGATAGTTACTGGGTGGATAACTTGGCTATATAGAAGAAATGACCGCCCCGATCATGGTATAATACATTTTTGTATGTACTTGGTACACGAGCTTATAAAGTAAGTTTTTTATTAATGAATATCTTATAATGTTATGTCACAATGATAATTTTATACATAATATCTATACACACAGAGGTACAAGCATGCAAATGTAAACGCAATGGTTGTGGGTTCGATTCCTATTTGACGAGATAAATTATTTATTTTTTTATTTTAACTTTCAAGGAAGTTATGTTTAATAAATATTTTTCCTAATGAACATTGATCCCTCGACCGTCAAGCATCAATGTATGTCTTTGTACACAAAATCTAAGTTACAATATTATTTTCTTATATATTATCCACTTTTTACTGACATTATGGGACCGAAGTTCATATGACCCTTTGAACAATCCATAACGTTGCCATGAAGATACGAGGCGGTTTATAGTGATACCAAATTTCCTTTCTATCGCAGTTTGTAAACATAAATCATTGAATAGGCATCTTTTTTCGAATATTTTTTCATTTAACTTTAATCTAAAAACTTAAGTCTTAAAATATTATAAAGTGTGAAAATCTTGAAAATCTAGGAAAATATTGTAAAGAAACAAATTGATCGCACAATCTTATATAAATAAATATATCTAAAACTATGTATTATAAATATAAAATCTTTCCATTTCTAAGGCTATTGTTCTACGGGACGCAGAACTCTTCAATTTGCCAAGTAGATTCCTGAAGAATATCGGGAGAAGTACAAAACAATTTCTCTAAATAACATCGAGAACGGGAATAACGGGATTTTGCGTTATGTAATTAACGAAACATAGTTGCGAGTGCTAACTAGCGTGCGAAACTAAAACGTCCATCGACATTGTTGTAAGAATACAAAGAATTAATTCAATGACAAAAACAGACGTGGATAGCGTCTTAATTACTGTCGTTGGCTATCTAACAACTATGTCTGGATTCGTAGTACAAAATCCGATTGGTGATTAGAGTTTCTATGAATAAATGTACGTTACGTTTCGAGTATATGTGAACTATTTTAGCCAAATTAATTCTAGTCTGGAGGGCAGATGTTGTATAATAACATATTATGACTAATAACTACAGCTTAACAGATTTCATTTGAAGTTATAATGATATTTAGGTCTATCCTACTAGATACATCGCACAAATCTTATTTTAGATTCACAGTGTATCCCGCTAGACTTCACTTCCCCTCCACTTTCACTTCGTTCCCCACTTTCTGTCCAATTATCGAGATGTTGCATGTTGAGTGGAGCTCAATGTCGCGTTTTATCTTGTAACGGAATTGAAAAAATAAAAGAATTCATCTCTCATAGTGGTAACTTAAAATATTTTCATTTTATTCAATCTGCCTTTCTGGGATTCGAATACAAAGAAAAAAAAACATTCTTCAAGTGGACACAAAATATAAATACTGAAAAAAAAAAACTCGTCGATATTACAACAACGTAGCTTTTATAAACTCAGTCACGTACAAAGCAACTTCCTTACAATTTTTGTCTTTCGCTTCACGATTTCCCCCGATTTATAAAGTAAAATTATATTAAGTTGAAAACGCTTCTATAACCACAATATGCAACGGTACTATTGTTTTTTGGAAAAAAGCATAAAAAGCCAATTCTCTAAATGAAAATATGGAAAAGATTGCAAATTGCATTTTGGTATTTGAGATAAGTCAAGATTAGAGAAAAAAATGATAAATCAACATATTCTTTTCAATTTTAAAGAAAATAACAAACTTTTCAGTTAGCCAAATCAGTAACTAAAATATTTTAAATTTTTACTTTAAATCAATCTGAACAATATTAATATTTACCAAAAGAAACAATAAATTTATAATAGAAGAACTAGGCTAGGATTACCATTATTATAATAACGAACGTTGTTTATTTGGCAATAATTTCAATTCATATACAGCTTTGTATTTCCATTAATTGGATATTCCGTTATACGACGAGACAAATCATATTTTGAAACCGTCAGCGCGTGATTTGTTTGCGAATGTGAAGGAATAATTTGTGGGTGTGTAAAATTTGTGAAACTTGGTATAGTTATACATATATCTATATTTAATTCTGTCTTCCTTTCTCTTTGAAACTAACCTAATTTTAGGAAATTTTGAGCTTTTACTCTTGCACATTCTGTTTTTACTTATTTACAATTATTAATTTGTTAAAAAGAAACCTCGACTTCGTTGACATGGACTTGGTCATGCCGTGTTCCAATTGTTTTAATTTAAAAAAATAACATCAAATTGAACTGGTTTTATTAAGACATGATCTTTATATTTTTGTATATTTTTATTAGTCTCTTGGTCTTCTACTCTTAATAACTTTTGCTGAGGGGCCATTTCCTTGTTTCTCCGAGGTTAACTGATGGACGGATAACGGTGGAAGAATTTAGTAACAAAAAAACTTACGTATTTAAAATATTATATAACAAATATTATTATACATACCTTACGATATACATCATCATACATGCTTTTCCACACTAAGGAAAGAAAAATACTTTTTAGAAAAAATATAAAAACTTGAACGAAGCGGAATTTGATACCGCGCCTATTGGAAACCATCGAAGCCCTCTGACCAACTAAGCCGCTTCGCTTGGACAGTTTCGAAGAGTTAAAATTTTGATATGTTTTCCAAAAAGTATGAATTCATACGAGTAAGTCTGCAAATTTAAGTTTGTTAACTTTATATACTTCTCGTTGGCATACAATCCAATAATTGATACGGAATCCTCGGTATGCGAATCCGACTCGCACTTTACCGGATCTTTTTGATATAAATGTTTAATACGACCGTCTTATATACCGTCTCTATTATATAATTTCTAGTATATAATTTCTAGACCGTCTCTATTATATAATTTCTAGTATACATAGCATACAATGAAACTAAAACTAAAACGACACACCAAAAAGTTGAACTAGAACGTGCGCTGGTATTAATTAAAAGAAAACAAAGTTGCAAAATAAGTCTCAACACAAAAATGTAAGAGTATTTTTATGCTAAAACTGTATGGTGAAAAAGAAATATAAGGTTAGGCAACGCTTTGCCCCGGGCATTACAGGGTCGATTTTTTCTGTGAGAACATCACAATTATTTTTTACTAGATACTATAGAAACACAATTTACTCCTAACATTTTAACTCCAATGTAGTTCATATCAATAATTTATAAATGTCTTTTTAAATTAAACAAATTAGGATTAGGTAGGTATATACTAAAATATATTGTAAATGTTAATTGAAGATATATCAACATGAGCCGAAATTTAAGTTATCAAAAAATTTTATTTAAGCGCGATGGGCAATTTTTCATAATTTGTCATTTTATCATACAAGCGTTGGGTGAAAATTCTTGTCTTAATTTGTGTCCAGTAACAAATTACCCTCTTTTCCTAAAAGCAACTTTAAACAAAGTGCCTCGGGGAAGATTGATGTCCATTAGAAGGTAATTTCCTAAACAATTTCAGGGCGACAGCCAACGGTAATCAAATGGTCCACGATATCCTTTGATTTAAGAAAAGATCTATTAAAGATGTACTACTGGTTTTTTCGAACCTTATAGCTCATTGGAAAACTCTTATAGCCATGCTACCTGTATCAGGGTAGTGTTAAGACACTCCGCTCCCCATTTTACGCCGATTTCTGGACATTGGTATTACGTGTTGAGTGGTGAAACTCGACGCTTCACTCGACGAAAAAATTAAAATATTAAATATTTCGTTTCCTGGAGTTATAATCAAACTCACAATCTGTCGCATCCACAGTCACGCGCTTGTGTCTCTTTGCCACGACTCTCCTCCATCAGAATTAAAATACTCGCCACAATATATATAAAATATGGACATACATAATTCCAATATTAGTCAAAACACGAGATATCATATCTTCAGCACTCGTCAATGTCACACGCTCCCCTCACATCGATAATGATTAGAGACATCTCATAGCTTCAGCCTGAAATTAATTTAAGTACATTCCTGTCTTTCCGCTCCGCCAAGCGTGAGCCGCTCCGCAATCCCGACACCCCAGTTCCGTTCACCGACTTAAAATTACAATCTCTAGCTTGGAACTTCCCAATTTCTGAATGACTCTTTTTTATTTGTTTCGCAACCGTTCGTTCGCGAAGCTTAATGCGTTCAAATATTTTTTAACTTTAAACGTCGTGCTCACCGGCGGGGAAAAATCTGATCTTTTTTTAATGAGCACAAAAAATCCTCTTTCTACCTCCGAAAGGCTTAACATTTAATTAAATGTCCGAGACTCTTCAACGTAATAGGTAACTTAAATCTACTTATAGCCGAAATTTATTTTCGGGATAAAAATCGTCCGTATTACCTTTACAAATTAAAATTTTCCGTACTTTATTTTGTGTTTAATAAGAATTTCACCAACAATATCATCTGACAAAGTGAAAATTAATTTCTACGTAGAAAATGTTAAGTATATGTAATATTGAGGCCATCAGGGCGCAAAGGCACGAGCGTGTGGTTGTAAAGCGACGGGTGTAAGATCGATTCCAATTTGGGGAATGAATTATTATTATTAATATTTTCACTTTTTCATTCTGATATCAAGTAAAAATGCGGCGTTGAGTTACGCCTTTAAATTTCGCTGGAAAGTGGGGAGCAGCATGTCTCAACACTAGGCAGGGAGCCTATCCTGTTATGTATACAGTGTGAAGAATAGAATACAATGTGAAACTGAAAAAAAATTACCTATTAAAAGCATTTCCCACAGTATTTTGTTGTGGTCTAGATGTCGAGACCATTAAATTTTATAGATGTCAGTGGAACATTGTAACAAGCTAATATTGTAACTACAGATAGAATCACAACAAAACAAAGTAGTAGATGAATCTAAATATACTAGGATCCCAAGGCCCCCAGACCTAAGTTTTTGCATATGCTATGCTATCTTGAATGATAATACTTGATTGATGTACTTGCTATCTTGAAAGTAGGACCCTTCCCGAAGCGCCAGCGCCAACGCCAACTAAACACTCTAACCGATGTTGCAGTGGAAACGCTCGTAGTTAAATATGTTTTTAAGAATATATACATATTATAATAATAATCTTCAAAATTTCAGCATTGCTAAAATGACGTAGGTCTGAGGACCCTGGGCTCCCAGGCTAGAAAACATAATATTCAAGAAACCTTCAACTGAAACGGCACGTCATTTACACATATAGAACAAATAGAATCGTGTCGCAGATTGTTCGAAATATCCGGCGCGGAGTCATTCGGACCGCATTCGTTCTTCCACAAATAAATATGAATACGCACTGAAAATAAAATATTGTGTGATCCCGCTCGAAACTCAGTTACTGTAGGAAATACTTGTCATGATAAAGAGGAGAATAGAGTGTCTTAACACTAGGTTCCTTCTGCCTAACCTGATGTGTGCAGAATACGGAGTGAAGTTGATTTATTTTTACTTGTCATGGTCTATCTCTTATTGACCTATTACATAGACGTTATGTTAATGTTGCATATCAATTGAATCATTTCAGACGATCTACAAAGGTCAAAGAACTTAAATTTTACATAAAAGAATTGATTTGGTATATATATAAAAAAATTATATTATGCCTAATAGGCACGGTTAAAAGCGTTAAAATAACGCGTTCCATTCCGACCAATATCTTAATAATTTTAACCATTTAACCCTGATCAGAGTTGTTAAAAAAAATAAAGTGTAGTTAGTGTACATATACAGGATACGTTTTAAATTATAGACCCCATACAAAGCATTGAGGCGAATCGTGACATAGGTGACCAAGCGTGAAACTGTAAACGTGACTGGATATGGGTTCGATACTCTATCGGGCAAATTAAACATTTAATGTTTTCATTTTCCTCGCTCCGGTATGAGACAAAGATCAGCGTTGAGTTTCGAAAGTTAAAACGCTATATCTCCAGGATTAGGCGGAAAATAAGGATCGGAATTGCCTTACTAGAAATGTCTTTAACCTACGTGATCAGGTGCCTTCTGTCTACCCTGATATGTGCAGGATACAGCGTTAAGCTAAAAAAAAAAGAGAATAATATATAAAATATAAGTATTTTCCATAGTTACGGCAAAACTGGTTTTATAACATTCATAACACCTCTCCTAGATATTACTTCTGAATATTCAACAATAATTTATTTTCAATTACATTTATGAAAGTGTTGAACGGTAACAAAATAAATAAGTCTTCAATAATGAACAATTTTGAAATTCGATATGTTTCCCTCAAACCAAAATTTATGTTAACAATATTATTCTAAAAGCTTCTAACCAAATAATACTCTAAAAACACAATTAATAAATTAACTGTAATATTGTTTTGTATATTTATTTGTATGTTATTTATTAAAAATAAAATGTTGGTATATTTATTTGAATGATTCGGATATAAGACAATGTTTGGGGAGTTCAGATTTTTTCTTAAAACTCATAATTATTCTGCAGTGCCTTTTAAGATTCCATACCTCATAAGATAGTTATGCTATAAGTTCAATTTATGGTCCATTTTTTCTCTCTTACTCTCGCCTCATTCATTCTCTCGGCGTGCCCAAAGTATCACCTGAATACGTTTATCTTTGAGTCTCTCTTCATGGCGGAGTCGGTCAGCTACACTAACTCCACATATTCTTCACACCTGCATGGTCTTCTATTTTCCATATTTTCTTACAATCCTAGCATGCGTTAGTGGGAAAAGAGCTGATCCATGCACCCTCTTCCAAGCGTAAAGCCTACTTTTCATAACATTTTGGATCTCTCTTACATTCTTCTAGCGAATATTTTAGCTTAAGCTGATAGCCACATAGTCTGCAGGTCATCGATGAACCTTTACCTTTAAACAAAGACACGATGACTACACCTCGCCAATGATCTGGGATTTCTCCTGTTTCCAGCATAAAGTAACTCTTGATTTTAAATGTATTTAAAATTTCTTTATTTTTCTTACATTAACGTATAACTTATTTTATTACATTTACAAAAACCTATTTTTTGTTTTTAAAAATGAAAGTCAAGCAATACAACATTATTCGTTTAGAATTTTCATATTCTAAAGCCATGTCACGGCACGAGTAATACACTCGTGCCGTGACATTTGTAAAATCAACGTGACGTTCATCCTTTATCCCACATCATATTTAGTATAAAAACAATGTATATTTATTGTATTATTTATTCAACCCGTACGTAACATTACGCTTTTCAAGTAAGTCCTCTTACTTGAAAACCGTAATGTTTCGTATATTTGACCATTTGAAGTGATATTTTTCAACTTTTTTATTTTTAATAGTGTCAGTAATTCCTTTTTTTTCTAATTAGTAAGTAACCATTATTTTATCAGCTTTCTTTAACGACATCGACCAACAGTAATAATTGTAAAAGGATATTATATTCAATCTAATAGAGACTGGAGGCCAGTCGAAGGGGCACAAAGTGTGACTATAAAATCGACTGGTTGTGGTTCGATTCCTACTCGAGGAAATGAAATGTTGCTCTGGTGTCGAAGCAAAGCGCATTGGCGCCACTCAACACGCAAGACCTTCAAACCCAGCGGAGTGTCTTAACACTAGGTTCCCTCTGCCTATGCTGCTATGTGCGGGATACAGCGTGAATCTATTGATTATATAGCTATTTTGATTTAAATTTAATTCAATAGGGACTGTCATAACATCCGTCCGTTAGCGTCAGTAATTTTCACAAGTGGGCCATAAAAGAGACGATGCGAAACACATAAAAACACAGCCTATTACAGGCTATAAAAATATCAATATTGCGCAATATTGTTTGTTGTGTTGCAACCAACACTCATATATCACCGTTGACCATCGTCAACGGTAATAAACTGATGAAAATCTGCACAGATTGCGTTACAATTCAATCATCCGTGGGGACATTTGTGATAAATTTTTATTTTTGGTCAAATTTTATTGTAGCATTGTGTTAGTATTAATGGTTTTTTAGTACAATTTTTCTATTTTTTTCATTGCTCTATATAAAACTAGAGGATTTTTTTTTATTTTTATGATTGACTTGCTCATTCGTTTCGCAAAAATATACCAAAAAAAAATGTAACAATTTATACAAAAAATATTTTATACTGACGCTAAATAAATTTTAACTTGCATTTATTAATACAAAACATTATTTTGAAATTATATTATTAAAAAAATGATTTTTCACCATATATTTAGAAACACACACAAAACGTTTCAAGTACGAAGCTTTTAACATTCCGGCAAACTACTTTAATTATATTAAGATACCAAAACTCGAATTAAATTATACGGTTTAGTGTTATTTGCATTTTAACAAGCGAGGCAAAGAGATGTCGCCCGTCCCAAGAGCACCGCTCATAATCTTATTTACGGAAGCTGTCTGAGTCATAATATTTAGTAAACAGTAGTTTAACTTTAACTTAATTTGCAATGGAACTAGCTACAACATAAACTGCTCAACTGATAAGAAGAAGCAATGAATATTGAAAATGTATGTTTTGGCAATACATTATTTATATTAGATTTATTTAGGAACATGCTCTCCTATATAGCATGGTAGTCAGAGAGACCCTGAAAACCTAGTGTTAAGCCACTCCGTTCCCGTTCGTCACTCGCCACCGAATTCTGGAGTTATTGCGTGTTAGGTAATGGAACTCAACGCCGTGCTTTGCCAAAGCGAAAAATTGAAAATATAAATATTTCATTTCCTTGAGTGAAAATCGAACTGAAATTTAAATAAAAGTTCATAGGTTTAATCTCCACTGGTAAATGTAATAATATTGTAGTGAATGATTTACACAATGCAGTTGCAGTTAATGAGTTTCATATGACTTTAATGTTTATGCATTTAATAATCATCAATCCAGCATATGATCTTAAAATCATAACTTTAGTGCATATAAAAACAGTTTATATGCACTAAAGTTATGATTTTGTATCGAGACTAAGCGCGGCGTTGAGTTCTGCCACCCAACACGCAATGCCTCTAGAATTCGGCAGAAAGTGGGAAACAGAGTGTGTGCGGGATACAGCGTGAAGCTGATTTATTTATTTTATTTAAAAACAATTTATAATTTAAGCATATGGTAAAATACCATATTGTTTATACAATTTCTAAAACTAAAGGAAGAATATGAAATAGGAGAAACAATTTATCTAAAAGAAAAGAATCCGGGCTAAGTAATATACGAGTACATATAATATTTATGTTATTACAAAAATATTGTAGAGTAATTTCCCTTCAAGCTCGAGCGTTATTTGCAGTTTCATCTCGTTTTCCCGCAACCGAGAAGCGGCGTGCACGACCGGCACCTGTCTCAAGTGAAACAAAACCAGCTTGTTATCTCAGCACGCTCTACATAGTAAACCACAATTATGTATCCTTACAAAACATCCATTAAATGGTTCATTTGGTTCTATTTCTTTGACAACTCTCTTGTTGAAATTATTTAATGTGAAATTAATTTTGTTTTTGTATTTAGATAAATGTTAATAAGCTGTTTTTGGATTTGGTTTTGTTTTAGATGTTTTAAATTAATTTGTAGTTTTTTTTACATATCGCACCTTTAGAATTATAGTGACCTAATATAAAAAATCCAGGATTTTGAGTTTTTGTCAGAAATTGACCTTGTTTCCCGCTTTCCGCCGACCTTTGCAGGCGGACCAAGGCGACCGAGGCGAACCAAGTGTCTTAATTTCCCTCTGCCTACCCTGCTGTGTACTGAGCGTCGTTTTAGGTCGTCCATTTAGGTCAATTTCTGACAAAACCTCAAAATCATGGTTTTTTTTATTAGGTCACTATAACTCTATAGGTCCGATATGTATTTTAAAAAATTACATTTTAACCTTGACTTAAATTTAAAAAAATATATATATATCTTACATATTAAAAAATATATATATTACAAAAAACAAATACAAATTAATATTTTTCATACATATAATAATGATATTTTTCATTTCTTATATTTTCAATATATAACGTCGACAATATTATCGAATTAATGAAATACACTTAACACTACACTTATGTTAACTAAACGTCTATAAGCAATAGTTGCAGAGTTAATTAAATTCGAGAACAAGCAACGCAAAAAATACTAATAAAACGTGGAATCAGAAGAAAATAGGTAAATCTCAAGGCTTTAAGAATATTATAAAATTTTGTAATAACCTAAAGCTAATGTTAAGGCACTCCCCACTTTCCACGCGTTTTCAGTGACGGAGCTCAACGCTGTGTTTTTACTTGGTGTCTACCAGATCGAAGAAATGAAAATAATGAATATTTAAATCGAACGATGGGGATCGAAACCAAAACCTGACGCCGTAGGTAACCTCAATAATAATTTCTCAAAATATTATTACGAAAAAGTAAAAAAAAAAGCGTTTCGTAATAAAAACGTTATACTTCGATTAAATTCGTTGCCATTTCTGATATTATTCTTTAATAAATATCCAGTAGAGGAAGAGAAATGGAAGGCAATAATAGCAAACGATTACTTACATATATGCAACCAATCTCTCGTTGATTCGATATGAGGAGGGATCGTGACACGCATAAAATCTTTCCTGCTTCTATTTAGAACTTCGAGAAACTCTTATCGATAAGGATATCGATAGCTTTTGATCATATTTTAGGTAAGTAGCAGGCTACCGCATGTAGCAGGGTAGGTAAAGGGAACCTAATTTTTAAACATTTAGTTCCCCACTTTCCTCCAAATTTTTGAGGCATTGCGTGTTGAGTAGCGGAACTCAACGCCGCGCTTTGCCTCGAAATCAGAGTGGAGAAATGAAAATATAAAACAATTCAATTCTTGGAATAGGAATCGAACTCACAACCTATCGCATTATAGTCACAATTGTGAACAAAAAAAATGTGTCACAGAATTTGAACCGCAACCATCGCGTCCAAACAAACACGAGAGCCCAAAATTTGGAAGTAGCTAGACAGTAAGCACTGACGATAACTTACTTAATGCAACTAATCTCGTTTATTCGAAATGGGCGAGATCCTGGCATACTTAAACTTAATAGCCATTTCTATTCAGATCTGGCACGTGGTGAGGCTGAGTGGTTATGGCGATAGCACCGCAAGTATGTTCTGTATAGCACACATTATTTTACGAATATTCAAAATGGGGAGAGTGCAGGAGTTAATAAATTAAATACTAACATACAGGTCCTATTTTATTCAGCTTTCAAAATATCAATAAGACCGACACGGCGCAGGGGAACAACGCTGTAACCGTTGTGGGTTCGATCACCACTCGTGGGAATGAAGATATAAATATATAATAATTAATTCCCTTGAGTGGGAATCAAACCCATAACCGTCTCGTTACATTAATACACTTATGCTCCTGCATCACAATGACCTCTAGATGTAGAGTCGTGCAAACATTTTTACTATTTAAATACGAAGAATCTTGTAGCTAAAAGTAATATGCTTCCAAAATACAAAAAATTCTAAGAAGCCACTTAAAAAAAAACCACTAAATTTGCGATACAGTCTAAAAACTAATTAAAAACCAAGACAAGCTTAAGCACATCACTTGCATTCTCATTCGTCCTGGACCTCGTCCAAATCAATTTAACATAGTTATCTCGCAACCTTCACAATGGGTTGATTAACCGATACATATCTTTAACCTGTGTCTCATACTATAGGAGCTTCGTATTCGACCTGGCGCGTCGCCAGCCATAGTAAGGAACAATAGCGCCGCCCACAAACGAGTGACGGTGACGCCGAGATGCCGATACGACACCCGCTTTACACTCAAAAATCTAATTTCACATTTTAAGCATTTTTTTTTTATGAAATCTGAAGGTAATTGGTGAGTATTATTTAAGACAATTTTAAAATCACTTAACCTTTAATCGTGGATGTCAAAATATTGTAACATATCCACGGACGGGAGGTCTCACGGACCGCTTTCATTTTTACGGTAATTTGTTTAAGTTAACTGTAACACAAAGTGTGAGTAAAATCGATTGGTTATGGGTTCGATCACACTCGAGAAGATGAAATATTTACTTAAATGTATATTTCCATTTTCTTTGCTTTGGTGTCGAGGAAAAAGCGT
Source organism: Heliconius sara (assembly GCA_917862395.2). Classification (NCBI taxonomy): domain Eukaryota; kingdom Metazoa; phylum Arthropoda; class Insecta; order Lepidoptera; family Nymphalidae; genus Heliconius; species Heliconius sara. The sequence goes on along the minus strand of OU860787.2, from coordinate 7,901,863 downwards.
GGCGTTGAGTTCTGCCACTCAACACGCAATGTCTTCAGAATTCGGCAGAAAGAGGGGAACGGAGTGTCTTGACATTAGGTTCCCTCTGCCTAACCCGCTGTGTGCGGGATACAGCGTGAAGCTGATTTTATATATATATATGTATTGAGATTATAATTATTACGAAATTGATAAATATAAAGTAACAAGATATAATATAATAAAAATGTATGTATAAATATATGCAATTTTTTTTATTTTTTTTTTTGTATACTATTTAATTCCAATATACTGTATATTGGATTTCAACGGAATAGTTTAGGTATTGCTAATAATAGATAGTTCTAGATTTCATTTCAATCTGTCAATTACGTTCGAAATTCTCGCTAAAGCACCACACATCGAGTGGAATTATTTGTGCAATGATTGCATATGTTGTTTGCATATGTTGAGCACTATATTGTAATAATTCGGTGACTAGGTAAGTTTGATTTAATATTTATATAAAATTTCGTGATATTTTTATTTTATTTATCAGCTTCACGCTTTATCCCGCGTATAGCAGGGTAGGCAGAACCTAGTGTTAAGGCACATGATACATTGTTTCCTACTTTCAGCTGAATTTTCGAGATATTGCATGTAGTCTTTCACCATGGTACCGAAGCAAAAGCGCGGCGTTGAGTTCCGTCACTCAACACATAATGCCTCAAAAATTAGGCGAAACGTGGGGAACAGAGTGTCTTGAATAGTTTTCCTCTGCCTACCACGCTATAAAAAACGTGAAGAAATTTTATCAAAAACAAAAAATTGGAAACGTTTCATGAAATATAACTTGATTTACCTTAATCCATAAGTTCTTAATAGAAATAATGTAACAAGAAGTTGAATTACTTACAAAAATACATATGGAGGTCTCGTTTTGTAAAAGGCATAATAACAACATCTAATAATATACTTAACAAGTATTTCGTCCAAAATTCAATAGAACTGAAATCTCATTTCCGGTGTACCGCCGGTTAGTCAATTTCACTCGCAGGTGGCGAATATGATTTTTTCCCCCAAAGAAACGATCCGGGAACTTTCCAGTTTTATTTCTGCATAAAAACTTTCTCGGCATTTATTAAAACAGCGTGAGATTTCAAAAAATTTTCGTTTGTGAATAAGAATTGAAAAACTTTCATCTATATCTATAGAGGTTGTTTCCGAACAGTTTGGAGAAGTAAGATCGATAATATCAAAATATTAAAGATAAGAAATATATAAAAAAATAAGGCTTATTTCAAACTATGTAAAATTATGATATCATTTCTTTTTACAAAGATAAAAAAGAAATAATAAATACACGTATTTAATTAAAAAAGTAAATGTAGTTTTTTATACTTGTTAAAAATATATGTATAACACTATATACATACATATACAATATACATTCGTAGTAGCTCATTTAACTATTTTTATTTTTTTTTTCTATTTTAAAACAAATCTCAGGTTTTATATATAGATAGATACATTCATATATAATAAGCATTGTATGATGAAGATTGGAAACTAACCTGGCAAATTTGCCTCAACTACTACTGATGCCGTATGATAAATATTTCTTTTAAGCGTAGGGTACGGGCATCAGTAGTCAGCCCCACACCAGTAGTCAGCCTTTTCCAGCTTATAACCTATAGGAATAGCGTTCTATTGCAAATTAACCAACTGAGTAACTTTTAAAAAAAGCTTTGCCTTATAATTGGTCGGTTCGGAACATCACAATGACGCTATGTGGCTGAATAAAATAGTAATATGAGTTTATATCGACATTGTCACCTGTCGAGACCAGACACGGCGCGCGCGCCAAAGTGGGAAGTGTCTGAGAAAAAGATGAAATATTGCAATTTCTTATTAACTTTAATGCCATGTTTTATAAAAATATAGTGTAATTACATTTTTCACATCAAAATCAAATAAATAATAGAACAGTTTCTTTATAGTTATTTAAATAACGAGGTGGCCGACTACTGGGTATGCGTTTCTTGTACATAATCCAGTGTTCGGCCCTCCTCGGCTGAGTACTGGATTCTATGCTTTTTTTGATATCGAAGTCTTATTAGTGTCATTTTAATGCTGGAAATTTAGCCTTTTATTTAATATAGCCATGTCGTACATAATTACATGAAAAAACCAGTAGTCGGCCGCCTAACTAGATTCGTTCGAACCACGGCTGAGTACTGGTGAGGATGGACCCAGTGCTCAGCCAGTCAGTAACTTACGCTGCTTAATTTACTAATTTATTTAATTAGCACCCACCTACCGATTAATTTCTTAGTTTTTGGCATTTTTTATTTGTTTATTTTTTGTATGTCTATTTTGAGGCCCATACAATAACCTGAATACCCTGAAGACAAACTAACCCAAGCTTTAGACGCTATCAGAAATGGCATGCCAATTAAAGAAGCTAGTAGAACCTCAAAGGTTCCTCGATGGTTGAAAGACATTGCCACTTGTGGTTTTGGAAAGAAACCTGACAATGTATTTAATACTTGACATGATGATTGAAGACGGCAGGCCCAATCCCTTTCTAAATGGAAAACCAAGATAGATCTTCAGGTGTTCTTATTGAAAATAAATAAGAACACCTGAAGATCTATCAAAGGCAAGAGCAATAATCACTGAAGAGAGTATTAGAAAGCAGTTTGAGAAACTCTCAGAGAGCAGAGCTTTTTTTTCCCTTATAGGCGATATTCCTCCTTGTGTAGTTTTCCCGTACACCAGACCCTTCAAAGATGTTATAAATAGGCTGATAGTTGGTTCCTCGGTAAATCTGACACTGGATAGATGAAGGCAGATATTTTCTACGATTATATTTCTGGATGCCTATCCAAGTGGATAGATGAAAACAAAGTGAAAAACTAGTGCTTGTTTTTGTCGACGGCCACAAAACTCACATGACAATGAAGCTTAGTAAAAACTGCCACGACAGTAACATAATTTTGTACGCACTTTTGCAACCAGCAGATGTTAGCGTTTTTAAACCAGTAAAAATTGAATGGGCGAAAACTTTTGGTGGTCAGCCACAAAACGCTAAAACTATTGACAAAATCTTCTCTGTTCATTGTTGAAAAAAGTACTAAGTAAGGAATCTCTGAAAGAAGTCGTCAAAATGGATTTCGTGTTGCCAGTGTTGCCTTTGCCATTTGACCCTAGTGCAGTAGATTATTCAAAATGCGTGCAAAAAACCTTAGAGAAAAAGAATGCATCTACCAGCAAGATAACCTCACCGAGTACCCTCAAAAAGGTGTTTTTGACACTCATTAAGTTATAAGACCTTTAGAAATGAAGAACTTGAGAATTTTTAAATTGTGATTTTAATGAAGAATAAGTAAATTTAGTTTTTTATGATAAGTAAAGTCTTATTATTTAATTAAATTTATTAAGTTCCTAGATAATTAAGCTTTAAACTATTGATCTCCGGAGAGGCTGATTACTGGTACCAATATGGCTGAATACTGGGTTGTGACGGCTGAGTACTGGGGAAATATGCCTTATTTTGATAAATATTTTATTTTTAATACTTATTGAAAAAATATATAATATCTGTTACTTTTATAACAAAGTATAATAAATGATTAAGTGCATGAGTAAATAAAGTTTTTGATTACTATTTTTAATAATTTTCTATACATATTTAAACTTGCGCTTTCCACTAAAAGGCTGACTACTGGTGGCTTTACCCTATATTGTGATATTTCAATTTAAAATCACAGGATATTTTTAATGAAATTTGAAAATGCTTTATAACATAGATTTGTTAACACATACTTATGAAGCTCACATAAAATAATTATAAATCCAATATAACAAATATCTATAACAAATTTTAAGACAGTTAATAATAATCAGCTTCACGCTGTACCCCGCACACAGCAGGGTAGGCAGTTGGAACCTAGTGTTAAGACACTCCGATCCCCACTTTGTGCCGCACTCAACGCCGCGCTACATCAGAGCGAAGATATGGAAATATAAATATTACATCTCCTCGAGTGGAGATCGAACCCACAACCAGTCGGTTTTACAGTCACACTTCGTGCCGCTGCGCCACGACTGGCCTCTCGACTTTAAGGCACTTTTATAGCAGATTAATCATTATTCGCCCTGAACACTTATTCAATGTATATACAAAACGAAGGTACAAGTTCGAAATTAATACGTATATTTATACGCCGCAAACAAACAAATCAAAGGGAAGGGAAAGAGATAAGTCCTGTCCCGTTTAGTATCGGATCATAACTTCCTAAGCCGGCCATAATTGCCTGAAATTTGGAGACACCACATTGGAAAATTTGATACCCTCCTCGAAATTGGATTATTTATTTTAATCTCGATACATTTATAAATCGTCAAGTCGTAAAACCCAACCGCGAGATAGCGGATATAAATTAAATCTTATGTCAATAAGCCTACCTGGATGGCTGGCATTGCCATTTCCAAATTACCACTTGGTGCTTGTGCACGCTATTTAATTGCTGTAAGTGGATTTTTTTTACTAAATTAAAGATTTATATAAAAGCTTTAGTAGGCAGAGGGAGCCTAGTGTTAAGGCATTCCGCTTCCCCGTGTCCTCCAAATTCTGGGGACATTGCGTATTCAGTGGCGGAACTAAACGCCGCGCTTTGCCTCAACATTAAAGCGTCCTTACAGCGCTTATAGTCATACAGGTCTAAATATTAAGGCGCCTCATTAATATGATAAAAGAATATGTAAAACCATAAGTAGCAACAAGTTTTTAATTTACAAAAGAATAAAATATTCTCATTCTTAATATATACTGAAGTTATATGTATATATCGACCAAAACAGTCTTCACAGTGACAATAAAGGAGAAATATCTTTATATACCACTAAATAGACAAGACAAAATAACGATGGCTAACTCTGTTTTGGTAGTACCATGGAACAACCACGACTGCCATCTCCAAACTTTTCTAATAAAACTTTTTTCTTACATCGTACGTCACATTCAGCCACTCTTCTCGTTGGATATGATATACTCCTCTTGGAAATTATATAGAATATCACATCAAAATGGCGATGGATATAATATGCGTCAGCCAAATAAGTTACACTGCGATAAATCTGTCAGTACGTAATAAAATTATATTTTTAGATCCAGTTAAGCATATTAAATGAATAGGTACGTTAGTAGTACTTTTTTTTTAGCCTCGCACTGTATACCGCGCACAGCAGGGTAGGCGGAGGGAACCTAGTGTTAAGACACTCCTTTCCCCAGTTTTCTGCTGAATTCTACGTATTAGTTATGTTAGTACTGAGAGCTCGAAACCTAGAGCGTAGAAAATGTAAATATTAAATATTTCATTTCCTCGAGTTAGAATCGAGCCCGCAACCTGTCGCGGTTAGTCATACTTAGTGCCTCTGCGCCACGATTGATTTTACGTTTATTTACTGTATATAATTTTGCAACAGTTTTTAAAACATTATTATGGTCTGGACTTCGATAATTTTTGAAGCTAGATTTTATATTATCGAAGGCAAATTATTTTTTTTCGGCCAAATGCAAGAACCACGACAGCTGTTCTCGCCAAGTGTTTATGCACGAACTTAAAGAAGTCCGAATTAAAATGCAGTTTTTAAAATACTTAAATAATGCATGTGGTATTTTAGTCTGTTGCTTAAACCAATATTTACTGTGAATGTCTTATGCTCCTATTTCGGTAATTGTTATATGAAGATTTTAGATTTTGTAGGTATTATATAATTATTTTTAAATACTTTTTCGTTATTTCAATATAATGTATTGTAATGTTTAGTTGTTTACACTAAAAAAAAAATATTTGAATCGTCTTATTTTTATATTGTACCATTTCATAATCACTTAAAGATACACTATCAAAAAATTTATGTTTAACAATACAAAAAAGTCATATATATGAGTGGTTTCTAATACTGCAGTCCATACTGCAGTAGTACTGACTGTTAGCCAATTTTCAACTAAATCACAATACAAATGATGGTAAACACACAAATGAATTTGATGTTGAATGAATGATTAATAGGATTACGTTTTATCAATACATATCAACATACTACTGATAAAATAATCATAGAATAGAATATCCAAATAATAGTAATTAATGTTACGTTCACAAAACAAAAAGGCAGCGGCCTCGTTGAGTTCTGCCTCTCAACACGCAATGCCTCCAGAACTCAGCGGAAAGTGGGGAATGCAGTGTCTTAATACTAAGTTCCCTCTGTCTACCCTGCTGTGTGTGGGATGCAGCGTGAGGCTGTTTTATTTATTTATTTTACTTATAATAATAATAAATTGGCAGGATTGCCAAAAAAATCAAGCTTGTTTGAATAATAACATTTGAAAGAATATACAACTGGGTTTACGGTCCATCAGCCTTCCGCTCAAGTTTTTCGCATAAGTGAATTGGCTGCCTGTAGAAATATTCTTAGAACTGTGAGTTCTCTCCGTATATCGACAGAAGTGGTATTTGCGTGTTATTTTTATTTTTTTGATATGGCATTAGAAATTGATTACTAAAATATAAGAATTAGTAAGTGATTAAACTACTGTTTAAAAGAAACCTAAAAAATTTAAAAAATTACAAAATGTAAAGTGCCAAGTATAATTCAAAGATAAATATACTACTCGTTGGCTTATATTACAAACCCATGCCTATTTAATTACAAAAAAAAAACAAATAAAATAAGTAAATTAAGCCCTTTTTAATCGTTTTAATTTTTGTAAGTTTGCTGCCCACATAGGTATATGCGGTATACAGCATGAAACTGAAGAAAAAAACTAAACAAATTTTCAAATTAAAATACGACACTTCCACTGCCTAAATTCTAATCTAAGGTCAGATCCATATTCGGATATGAAATCCCTCGCTGGAACGCGGCTGTGGATTTTATTGCCGGAGTTTTCTGCCAGTTCCACGCGACGTGATAAATGACGTTGTTTTCGCCGATCCCGCTGTTTGTTCGTCTTGTGGTGTCGAACTTGTAGGTAGAATGTAGATGTTTCGGTGGTTACGACCAACGTGGCGCCTTTTGTTTGTGTATTAGGTGGATCAAGGTCAATATTTTATCTGTTTTTTCGTTCTTCTCCCTTGATTTGACTGTCTTAATTTGTGTAAGCAGTAATTATAAGAAGATTTAAAAAATGAGTTTTTTTTTATTTATTTCGATTATATATTATCTTTATTTTGAGGCCAGTCGTGGCGAAGGGGCTCGAAGAGTGACTGTAAAAGCGACTGCTTATGGGTTCGATCAAGGGGATGACAT
>OU860787.2:5465389-5479385 GCA_917862395.2 Heliconius sara | reverse complement strand
ATATATTATATTATAATTATTTTTATATCGAGGCAAGTTGTGGTGAATAATATATTGTTAGCGAACTCGTGTAAAAGAAGGTAGATTAGGTGAAAATAATTATAAAAGCAGTGGAATTGTATGTGTGAAGTATTTATTGTTAGAGTGATCATATCACCTATTGGCAATTACGTGGGGTATCCCTTTTCAAATAGTTTAAAAACATATAGACGATGTGTGTTTTAAAACGTGTTCTTTAAAAACTATTCCGCTTCCGATTTCAAACAATATATTTTTTTACTTTTGTGAATTTTTCATTTCCTATTTAATAACACAAAGTCAGTCAAGCCAGAGTCGAACTATTACTTCGTCCTGATAAAAATCATTGTCAATCATCGACAAATGGTAATCGCCGCTGTTTCTATCACTATTTAATATGCATATACTTGTATAAACTTAGTAAAATAATAGTGATTTATTTGATTAATGTTGCTTTATACAGCATGGTACAATAAAATATCTCATTTTATTTCGTAGGCTTTCGTAACTCTTTTTTTTTTTTATGGAAGAGACACGGCAAACGAGCGTGCGGGTCACCTTTTGGTAAGTGATTACCGCCGCCCACGGCCCCGTGCAACCCCAGAGGAGCTACAGGTGCGTTGCCGGCCTTTAAGATGGGTTGGGCGCCGGGGCCCGGCATTACCTGATGCGAAACGCAGTGGCAAGAGACGAAACATGGAAACTTTAACTTTGTCGTCCGTGTTTATGTTTGTCTCTTTGTCTGTCTGCATTTGTTTAAAGACTAAAACCGTATCTCAAAGAGCGTAGGGATATCTAGTTGAAATGAATATCAAATATGATCCTTTGGAGCCCAAAATATATTCTAGATCAAGACAATCAAAAGATATACGCATTTATGATATTTTTTGCCGCATTTTGTATGAAATTCACCGCCTTATAAAACTAATAGAATATTCAGTTAATATAATGTATCTACAGTTATGAACTTTTGCTTTGTTTTGAAATAAATCAATTTTTTTTAGATTTTTCTTATTTAAAAAAAAACAAAAAGGAAAATAACTATAGGCATTACATTACAACAAACTACTATATGTTCAGTTGAGTTGGACGGAAGAAAATTTTATGTACCGTGCCATAGTTATAGGCTTAAAGCCCTCGTGAATAAATCGTATGTAAACCGCATGAAATCTCTCCAAACGTCTTCAACTCACGCTGGTTGTTTTTGCAATAATCTCTATTCTATATTAATAAGACAGTAAAAATATTTTCTGTCTATCTGTCTGTCTGTCGATATGATGTCACATTTTTCTCTGAAAGTACGGTACCGATTTATTTAAAATTCACCAACGGCCTTTTTCACTCACTTAGCAATTAAAGTTGTTTATCGAAATCGGTTCATTGATAGAAAAGTTATCGTCATTGAATGAACTAAGGATTAGTTTGCCTGCGAATGTTAATGTTAATGCGCATCGCGTGGTAACATCCGGTAAAGAATGACATGTTTCGGAACGTCTGGTATAGACGTTGAAAAATATAGATTTTTGAAGCAATATTTGTACATAAAGTAAACAAAATTTAATTGTTAGTGGAGATTACCTTCATAAGTGATAACAGTTAGTTAAGTCATAAGAATTCAACACAGAGATAAAAAACGATTTGATCTTCAAAGAAATATCAAGTAAATACATAGATTTTTGGTTCGTTTGTTCGTTTGAAATAAATCTATATAAAAATGCCTAAAAAACATCCTTTCTATGTGTTCACTGTAAGAACTACATATTTACCAATTGTACATTTAGTTAATAATATAGTAACTAATTTAAAAAACTCTACAGGAGTTAATATGCAATCATTACAGTTATTTTACAAAGAATATATGAATCTTTACCCAAATCAATAATTTAACATTTAAGGCTGTTTCTGAAGCAGTAAAATAAATTATTAACTGACATCAGCACATTAACAGAGTTTCAAAAAATAACATAGGTTAAAAGATAATGCTACAAAAATATTACATATAATAAATAATTAGCTTTACTAAATTAAATATACTTTAATGAATATCAAATATCAACATAGGTCGTATTTCTTAGTTCGAAACAATCACAAATTCTTATAGAAATTTCGATAATGTCGTAAAAGAATCATATTAGAATATTACAGATTAAAGTAATAAAATCATATTAGAAGTCATTATAGTTCTCAAGCCGTGAGAAGCTGTGAGCGGGCCGCTAGTTCTACTATAAATCTACTTAGTATCATATTATGCTATAATCTACGATTCAAGTTAAATCTGTGTTAACTAAAAGAATAAAAAGAGGGGAAAAAAAAATGACATACATTTTTAAACATTTTATTGCACTGATATTGAAATTTATTAATCTTGAAACATTAAGAAATTGAATCATTAATCATTTATACTACACTTACAATACAGTTGGGCGCTACTATAATAAATTTCACAATGTTCCAGTGCCTACGAATAATCTTATTTTAGTCTCGTTTAGCTAATATAATAATAGAAAATTATTGAATGTTGTACTGAAACATTTGTAAATTACAATTTACAAGAAAAGGAGTTTCTTAGAAAAGAATGGCTTATGCTTGTTGCTATTAATGTTGTTAACTAACGTTTACGATTTCTTGGTTTCGGCTTATTGGTTAGTTGATTCTTGACAGTACTTGATTCCAATTATTGTTTTAACTAGAACTGCCAGTTTTATCAGAAAACTTCTTCTTATATATTTTGACTTCTGTAAACGACTTCATTTGATCGGTGATTATACTAGTCTAGGCACCCACCGTGTGTATAATATTTTTTACATAATTCTTTAATAGTTTTGACAATTTTCCATATCTGATGTTATCGTTGACCCCATCTAGAATTATAAAAATATATCGTTAACAACCAATATATTAATATATTAATATATTAATTAATAATTTGATTTTTTTAGGCTATTTAAAAAATAACTTACTCATTTAAGCAACAAAGATTTGTGTTTCTCTTTTAATCTCGTGATTTTTTATTTTTGTTGCTGTTGTTGTTCTATTTTTTCTTACCCTTGATTCGGTGTTCTAGAATCTCGACTGAAAAAGAAGAATTCTTATGGATGAGAAACTTATGGATATAAGCTTTAATTAAATCAGCTTCACTCTGTATCCCGCACATAGCAGGGTAGGCAGATGGAAACTAGTGCTAAGATACATCGTGCCCCACTTTTCTGCCGAATTCTGGACACATTCCGTGCTGAGTGGCGGAACTCAACGCCGCGCTTGGCCTCGACACCAGAGCGAAGAAATGGAAATATAATTTAAATATTTCATTTCCTCAGGTGGGGATCGTGCTCACAACCAGTCGCGTTTACAGTCACAATGTGTGCCCCTGCACCACGACTGGCCTTAATTGAATAATTAATTTATCATATTTTTTATTTAATTACTTAAATTAGTTAAATAAAAATACTAATATAATCTTACTCTGTTCCATAAGTTTCGCATTTATATATTTTATATCAGAGACTTGTTTGGACGTGCGCCCGGCATCTTGCATCTGCTTAATGGCCGTTGCCAGTATATCAGCTTGGCTGAGCTATAAGAGACAAGTAAAATATTAAATTTAAATTAAATCAGCATCACGCCTGTATCCCGCACACAGCAGGGTAGGCAGTGGGAACCTATACTTGAGACATTCCATTCCCCACACTTCCCGCCGAAGTCTGGAGGCATTGTGTGTTGAGTGGCCGGAACTCAACGCAAATAATAAGATAATTTCATTAAAACGGAAAAACTGTTACCGGTATAATTTGATATGTATTAAAAATTATATATTGAGCGAGACTAGTAAGCAATTGTTAAAAATACACAAGTTAAAAAGGTTAACATCACTTGTAATTTAAAAAAAAACTGATAGCTAATGGCATAAGTAAGACAAAAATATATTTAATTTAATAGTTTTTTACTTTTATACATTTTTATTCAAAACTTACTGTATGATCACAGCCAGCAGCTTCGGCCAAAGACGCCATTGCGTCAGACGTCTCTTGACGCCTTTGCCTCTCGTAGAGGGCATTACGGGCACGCCGTTCGTCCTAAATTTGTGGAAATATATTTTATTAAATAAATACTTAAGGCTAGTCGTGACGCAGGACACAAAGTATGACTGTAAACCGAGTGGCTGTGGGTTCGGTCCTTACTGGAGGTAACATTTATTTTTTTGAAATATATATTTGCATTTCTTTGCTCTGGTTGTCGAGGCAAAGGGTGGCGGTTGAGCTCCACCACTCTACTCTCAATGCTTCTAGAATTTGGGCGAAAAGTAGAGAACGGATTGTCTTAATACTGGTTTCCCTTACCTAATCAGCTATGTGCGGAATACAGCGTGAAACTGAAGTCATGCAAGCATAAACATATAAAACTAAGACAATTAAATAACTAAACCTTACAAGAGATAGAGGCGTTCTGTTCTTTCCGGAAGGTCGACCACGCCGTCGCGAAACATTGTTGTTGGTTTTTCAGCCTGTTAATGTTAAATAAGACTAAATAAATATCTAAGAAAATAAAATTGAATCAAGTTTCACTATAGTTATTAAAAAATGTATATAACTAATTAAAATTAAAATAATATTTTCTAAACTCAGGCAAAAGTAAAGGGCGGCGTTGAGTTCCGCCACTCAACATGCAATGTTACCAAAATTCGGTGAAAGTGGGGAAACTAAGTGTCCTAACACTAGGTTCCCTCAGCTACACTTCTGTGTGCAGCGTGCGTGCAGCGTAAATATAACAGAGTAGATACTTTACCATCGAATACCACCGTTTAATAAATTCACTCAATCACTAAAAACGTCTAAAAGTTATGTTTACTAATTGCTTAGAAAAACGAAAATGAACGAATTTGAATATTGTACTTATTTATATAACCAAGTTACAGGTAAGTTCCCCCCACTCAGGCCCTTGTTATAAAACAATGAACCCACGCAAATAAGAATAATCCTCTTTTTTAAGTCCTTTGTATCTGGGTGCAGTTATGCCTTTGCCAAATCCTTTAAAACAAAAGATTTTTACTTTTCAATGCTTCTTTTCTTTGCAAGTTACAGCTCCATAATGCATACTGCATAAAAAAAATGTGCTAATAAACAAGTATTGCTAGTGTACTTTTGGTTTATTGAATTCATGGATTTCGGCTCTTCTTCACTGCGGATTCTATATTAATTTAAAACAATAGAGATCGCACTACTTCGTAAAACTAACCCTAGTTTTAGGAATACCTGCTTTTTGTTTATTACTGAGTCTATAAATCTTTTAAAATACAAAACAAAAGAAACAACTTTAATTTCTTATGGCAAGTGAAGTAGCTTGTTGAATGGTTTATATTTTCCCAATATAATTTCACCGCTATAATAACGGCATTAAAAATTATTCATGCTTACACATACAGAAAAATATCTTAGAATAGTATTTTCATAGCAAAATTAAAATCCGGAAAAATATTAAGAGGATCAGTTGCGCTTGTCGCAGGGAATTATATCTTTTTTATAAATCTATTTACAATTCATCGGCTCTCCTACTTTAAGGATTTCAATTCACAATAATTTTTGCCATTTTAAAACTAACGAGTTGCTGTATAGAATATAAAAATAGAATATGCTGTATAGGTTATTTTATTATTATTTTATAGATAAATTGCCTTGATCGTGTTAGTATTAGACCCTCTACGCCCTTTTTGTATATGGAAAATTTGCTACATGAATGAAAACGTTCGTATGTTTGTATATATATATTATAAAATATTTTATATCGAGGCAAGTAATGGTGAATAATATATTGTTAGCGAACTCGTGTAAAAGAGGGTAGATCTAGGTGAAAATAATTATAATAAAGCAGTGGAATTGTGTCAATCTGGGGACAGTTGCGTATGAGTGACGGTCCCTATAGACGGAACTAGTGTGAAGTATTGTTAGTAGGTGATACTTATCACCTATTGCAATAACGTGGTACCCTTTCCAAATAGTTCAAAAACATATAGACGATGTGTGTGTTTTAACGTGTTTCTTTAAAACCTATAACCGCTTCCCATTTCTTACAATATTATATTTTTTTACTTTTGTGATTTATATACATTTTCTATTCAATTACACAAAGTCAGTCAAGCCAGAGTCGAAGTATTACTTCGTCCTGATAAAAATCGTTGTCAATCATCGACAAATGGTAATCGCCGCTGTTTCTATCACTATTTAATATGTGTATAATTGTATAAACTTAGTAAAATAATAGTGATTTATTTGATTAATGTTGCTTTATACAGCATAGTACAGTAAAATATATCATTTTTATTTCGTAGGCTTTCGTAACTCTTTTTTTTTTTTTATGGAAGAGACACGGCAAACGAGCGTGCGGGTCACCTTTTGGTAAGTGATTACCGCCGCCCACGGCCCCGTGCAACCCCAGAGGAGCTACAGGTGCGTTGCCGGCCTTTAAGATGGGTTGGGCGCCGGGGCCCGGCATTACCTGATGCGAAACGCAGTGGCAAGAGACGAAACATGGAAACTTTAACTTTGTCGTCCGTGTTTATGTTTGTCTCTTTGTCTGTCTGCATTTGTTTAAAGACTAAAACCGTATCTCAAAGAGCGTAGGGATATCTAGTTGAAATGAATATCAAATATGATCCTTTGGAGCCCAAAATATATTCTAGATCAAGACAATCAAAAGATATACGCATTTATGTATCTTTTTTGCCGCATTTTGTATGAAATTCACCGCCTTATAAAACTAATAGAATATTCAGTTAATATAATGTATCTACAGTTATGAACTTTTGCTTTGTTTTGAAATAAATCAATTTTTTTTTAGATTTTTCTTATTTAAAAAAAAACAAAAAGGAAAATAACTATAGGCATTACATTACAACAAACTACTATATGTTCAGTTGAGTTGGACGGAAGAAAATATTTTATGTACCGTGCCATAGTTATAGGCTTAAAGCCCTCGTGAATAAATCGTATGTAAACCGCATGAAACTCTCTCCAAACGTCTTCAACTCACGCTGGTTTGTTTTTGCAATAATCTCTATCTCTATATATAATAAGACAGTAAAAATATTTTTTCTGTCTATCTGTCTGTCTGTCGATATGTATGGTCACATTTTTCTCTGAAAGTACGGTACCGATTTATTTTAAAATTCACCAACGGCCTTTTTTTTCACTCAACTTAGCAATTAAAGTTTGTTTCATCGAAATCGGTTCATTGATAGAAAAGTTATCGTCATTTGAATGAACTAAAGGCATTAGTTTGCCTGCGAATGTTAATGTTAATGCGCAATCGCGCTGGTAACATCCCTGGCTAAAGAATGACATGTTTCGGAACGTCTTGGTTATATGACTGTTGAAAAAAATATAGATTTTTGAAGCAATATTTTGTACAATAAAGTAAACAAAATTTAATTGTTAGTGGAGATTACCTTCATAAGTGATAACAGTTAAGTTTAAGTCATAATTAATTCAACACAGAGATAAAAAACGATTTGATCTTCAAAGAAATATCAAGTAAATACATAGATTTTTTGGTTCGTTTGTTCGTTTGAAATAAATCTATATAAAAATGCCTAAAAAACATCCTTTCTATGTGTTCACTGTAAGAACTACATATTTACCAATTGTACATTTAGTTAATAATATATGTAACTAATTTAAAAACTCTACAGGAGTTAATATGCAATCATTACAGTTATTTTACAAAGAATATTATGAATCTTTACCCAAATCAATAATTTAACATTTAAGGCTGTTTCTGAAGCAGTAAAATAAATTATTAACTGACATCAGCACATTTAACAGAGTTTTCAAAAAATAACATAGGTTAAAAGATAATGTTACAAAAATATATACATATAATAAATAATTAGCTTTACTAAATTAAATATACTTTAATGAATATCAAATATCAACATAGGTCGTATTTCTTAGTTCGAAACAATCACAAATTCTTATAGAAATTTCGATAATGTCGTAAAAGAATCATATTAGAATATTACAGATTAAAGTAATAAAATCATATTAGAAGTCATTATAGTTCTCAAGCCGTGAGAAGCTGTGAGCGGGCCGCTAGTTCTACTATAAATCTACTTAGTATCATATTATGCTATAATCTACGATTCAAGTTAAATCTGTGTTAACTAAAAGAATAAAAAGAGGGGAAAAAAAATGACATACATTTTTAAACATTTTATTGCACTGATATTGAAATTTATTAATCTTGAAACATTAAGAAATTGAATCATTAATCATTTATACTACACTTACAATACAGTTGGGCGCTACTATAATAAATTTCACAATGTTCCAGTGCCTACGAATAATCTTATTTTAGTCTCGTTTAGTAATATAATAATAGAAAATTATTAATTTTGTACTGAAACATTGTAAATTACATTTACAAGAAAAGAGTTTCTTAGAAAAGAATGGCTTATTGCTGTTGTATTTAATGTTGTTAACTAAAGTAAGATTTCTTGGTTTCGGCTTATTGGTTAGTGATTCTTGCAGTACTTGATTCAAATATTGTTTAACTAGAACTGCCAGTTTTATCAGAAAAACTCTTCTTATATTATTTTGACTTGTAAACGCTCATTTGATCGGTGATATCTATTCTAGGCACCCACCGTTGATAATATTTTTTACATTAATTTTTAATAGTTTTGACAATTTTCCATATCTGATGTTATCGTGGCCCCATCTAGAATATAAAAAAATATATATTAAAAACCAATATATTAATATATTAATATATTAATTAATAATTTGATTTTTTTAGGCTATTTAAAAAATAACTTACTCATTTAAGCAACAAAGATTTGTGTTCTCTTTTAATCTCGGATTTTTTATTTTTGTTGCTGTTGTTGTTCTATTTTTTCTTACCCTTGATTCGGTGTTCTAGAATCTCGACTGAAAAAAGAAGAATTCTTATGGATGAGAAACTTATGGATATAAGCTTTAATTAAATCAGCTTCACTCTGTATCCCGCACATAGCAGGGTAGGCAGATGGAAACTAGTGCTAAGATACATCGTGCCCCACTTTCTGCCGAATTCTGGACACATTCCGTGCTGAGTGGCGGAACTCAACGCCGCGCTTGGCCTCGACACCAGAGCGAAGAAATGGAAATATAAATTTAAATATTTCATTTCCTCAGGTGGGGATCGTGCTCACAACCAGTCGCGTTTATAGTCACAATGTGTGCCCCTGCACCATGACTGGCCTTAATTGAATAATTAATTTATCATATTTTTTATTTAATTACTTAAATTAGTTAATAAAAAATACTAATATAATCTTACTCTGTTCCATAAGTTTCGCATTTATATATTTTATATCAGAGACTTGTTTGGACGTGCGCCCGGCATCTTGCATCTGCTTAATGGCCGTTGCCAGTATATCAGCTTGGCTGAGCTATAAGAGACAAGTAAAATATTAAATTTAAATTAAATCAGCATCACGCTGTATCCCGCACACAGCAGGGTAGGCAGTGGGAACCTATACTTGAGACATTCCATTCCCCACTTCCCGCCGAAGTCTGGAGGCATTGTGTGTTGAGTGGCGGAACTCAACGCAAATAATAAGATAATTTCATTAAACGGAAAAACTGTTACGGTATAATTTGATATGTATTAAAAATTATATATTGAGCGAGACTAGTAAGCAATTGTTAAAAATACACCAGTTAAAAAGGTTAACATCACTTGTAATTTAAAAAAAAACTGATAGCTAATGGCATAAGTAAGACAAAAATATATTTAATTTAATAGTTTTTACTTTTATACATTTTTATTCAAAACTTACTGTATGATCACAGCCAGCAGCTTCGGCCAAAGACGCCATTGCGTCAGACGTCTCTTGACGCCTTTGCCTCTCGTAGAGGGCATTACGGGCACGCCGTTCGTCCTAAATTTGTGGAAATATATTTTATTAAATAAATACTTAAGGCTAGTCGTGACGCAGGGACACAAAGTATGACTGTAAACCGAGTGGCTGTGGGTTCGGTCCTTACTGGAGGTAACATTTTATTTTTTTGAAATATATATTTGCATTTCTTTGCTCTGGTGTCGAGGCAAAGGGTGGCGTTGAGCTCCACCACTCTACTCTCAATGCTTCTAGAATTTGGCGAAAAGTAGAGAACGGATTGTCTTAATACTGGTTTCCCTTTACCTAATCAGCTATGTGCGGGATACAGCGTGAAACTGAAGTCTTGCAGCATAAACATATAAAACTAAGACAATTAAATAACTAAACTTACAAGAGATAGAGGCGTTCTGTTCTTTCCGGAAGGTCGACCACGACGTCGCGAAAAATTGTTGTTGGATTTTTCAGCCTGTTGATGTTAAATAAGATCTAAATAAATATCTAAGAAAATAAAATTGAATCAAGTTTCACTATTAGTTATTAAAAAATGTATATAACTAATTAAAATTAAAATAATATTTTCTAAATCAGGCAAAAGTAAAGGGCGGCGTTGAGTTCCGCCACTCAACATGCAATGTTACCAAAATTCGGTGAAAAGTGGGGAACTAAGTGTCTTAACACTAGGTTCCCTCAGCTACACTTCTGTGTGCAGCGTGCGTGCAGCGTGAAGCAAAATTATTTTGATATTGGAAATTATAATAATAAGTAAATATAACAGAGTAGATACTTTACCATCGAATACCACCGTTTAATAAATTCACTCAATCACTAAAAACGTCTAAAAGTTATGTTTACTAATTGCTTAGAAAAACGAAAATGAACGAATTTGAATATTGTACTTATTTATATAACCAAGTTACAGGTAAGTTCCCCCACTCCAGGCCCTGTTATAAAACAAATGAACCCAGCAAATAAGAATAATCCTCTTTTTTAAGTCCTTTGTTATTTATCTGGGTGCAGCTTATTGCCTTTGCCAAATCCTTAAAACAAAAGATTTTTACTTTCAATGCTTCTTTTCTTTGCAAGTTACAACTCCATAATGCATACTGCATAAAAAAAATGTGCTAATAAACAAGTATTGCTAGTGTACTTTTGGTTACTTGAATTCATAGATTTCGGCTCTTCTTCACTGCGGATTCTATTATTAATTAAAACAATAGAGATCGCACTTCTTCGTAAAACTAACCCTAGTTTTAGGAATACCTGCTTTTTGTTTATTACTGAGTCTAATAAATCTTTAAAATACAAAACAAAAGAAACAACTTTAATTTCTTATGGCAAGTGAAGTAGCTTGTTGAATGGTTTATTATTTTTCCAATATATTTCACCGCTATAATAACGACATTAAAAATTATTCATGCTTACACATACAGAAAAATATCTTAGAATAGTATTTTCATAGCAAAATTAATCTCCGGAAAAATATTAAGAGGATCAGTTGCGCTATCGCAGGGAATGATTGAATGATCCTTTTTTGTTTTCGGAGAGTAGATTTTAAATGGGAATCAGAAACATATTAGATCGTCCTTTGTTATTTATCTGGGTGCAGCTTATTGCCTTTGCCAAATCCTTAAAACAAAAGATTTTTACTTTCAATGCTTCTTTTCTTTGCAAGTTACAACTCCATAATGCATACTGCATAAAAAAAATGTGCTAATAAACAAGTATTGCTAGTGTACTTTTGGTTACTTGAATTCATAGATTTCGGCTCTTCTTCACTACGGATTCTATTATTAATTAAAACAATAGAGATCGCACTTCTTCGTAAAACTAACCCTAGTTTTAGGAATACCTGCTTTTTGTTTATTACTGAGTCTAATAAATCTTTAAAATACAAAACAAAAGAAACAACTTTAATTTCTTATGGCAAGTGAAGTAGCTTGTTGAATGGTTTATTATTTTTCCAATATATTTCACCGCTATAATAACGACATTAAAAATTATTCATGCTTACACATACAGAAAAATATCTAAGAATAGTATTTTCATAGCAAAATTAATCTCCGGAAAAATATTAAGAGGATCAGTTGCGCTATCGCAGGGAATGATTGAATGATCCTTTTTTGTTTTCGGAGAGTAAATTTTAAATGGGAATCAGAAACATATTAGATCGTCGTATCCACGAATAGCTTACAATATTATATATAACATAGAGGGCTTCGCGCCCGTCTCGCTTCGAGCACCAACCTCTGGCAACTTCACGAAACTATGTTATTTTTTGATCATCAACAATATATATATAATATATATATATATATATATATATATATATATATATATATATATATATATATATATATATATATATATATATATATATATATAGAATTTTTTTTGACTTCACGCTGTAACCCACACATAGCTGGAGAGGCAGAGGGAACTTAGGAATCTAAAAAATTGTAACAAATAATCAGTGTCAAAATATTCCGTTTGCATTAACATATTTCCGCTCCTCGGAAGAGGTATTACTTACAATGTTCTTCTCATTTTTGTTTGCATAGAGAAATATTAACTTTATAATACAATTGATGAAGTTGATTTATGATTGGCGATAACGTTAATTATACTTATTTAGATAAGAGCACCGTCAAAGAAGGTATTTTTTAAATGAAACTATTTTAACCGGATTAATCGCGTATATTTAGTATTATTATACATTTTTGGGGAACCCGACGTTTCGAACACTTTGCAGTAGTCCGTAGTCACGGGTAGACATGTACCGCTACATCTACGCGATTAATCCGGTTAAAATAATTTCATTTAAAATGTGTAATAATATTTTTTATTAGGAGAGGAACGACGAAGATTTTTTTCAAATCTACGTAAGCTCAATGGTACAATATGATCTTCAAGTTTTATAGTGTTAACATTGTTATAAATTTATATATATCAATTTCACGCTATATCCCACAGTTAAGACACTCCGTTTCAAAGAATGAAGAAATGAAAATATTAAATATTTAATTTCCTCGACTGGAAATCGAATCCATAACCTGTCGCATTTACGGTCGCACACACATTATGTATGATTGATTATGATACCTCAAATGTAAAGTAAAAATAATTGAAAGTAAATGTGTTATTTTTCTTTTTTTCAGCTTTATGCTGTGCCCCTGCTGAAGGCTGTTTTAAGACACATCATTCTCTATTTTCCGTCGAATTCTGGAGGAAATGTTAAGTGGCGGGACTCAGAGCGAAGAAATGAAAATAAAAAATCAAATAAATATTTCATTTCCTCGAATGAGAATCGTATCCACAACCAGGTGCGTTTATATTTACAGATTTGTACCCCTGCGCCTCTGGCCTCCTAAAAAAGATCTACTCTTAACCATACATAAACTGTTTTTTTAAGGCTCTTTAGACATTTCAATAGACAATGTTATCTTAATACTACTGATAAGAGATTTCTTTGTTCTAATTTTGGCCGTGTGATCCCGGCCTAGAATAGGATCATCCTGGTACTGGTGGTGTCGTAAGAGACGACTAAAGTACATACATGTGGTAGAGTCACGTTGCCAGCAATGGCAACACGCATGGGCAGACTCGACCGGATCATTACCACCCCGGCATTTAAAACCGGCGTGAAGTAGTGGCTTTATGCCACTGCGTTTCGTATCAGGTAATGCCGGGCTCCGTTGCCCAGCCCACCTTAAAGGCCGGCAACGCACCTGTAACTCCTTTGATGTTGCACGGGGTCGTGGGCGGCGGTAGCTACTTACCGTCAGGTGACCCGAAGGCTCGTTTGCCGTGTCTCTTCCATAAAAAAAAAGATTTATGAACTACTTATATTTCGTAAGCTTTTTGCATAGTGGTGTGTTCGATCACCACTTGAGGAAATTTATGTTTCCATTTCTTCGCTCTGGCGTCGAGGCAAAGCGCGCCCTTGAGTTCCGCCACTTAACACGCAATGCCTTCAGAATTCGGCGGAATCTGGTGAACGGAGTGTCTTAACACTAGGTTCCCCTCTGCCTACCCTGCCGTGTGCGGGATAATAAGAAGTAACTTTGTAACAATATTAGATTTCTTAAAAGAATACCAATGGCAAAA